>JZSA01006560.1:0-35353 GCA_000956155.1 Cotesia vestalis | reverse complement strand
TTTTTTTTTTTTTTTTTTTTTTTTTTTTTTTTTTTTTTTTTTTATATTTCATTCAGTCTTGGATGCTCAATGCAATCAGTGATTTGATCGAGATTATTACTACTTAAAGGCGATCTATATTGGCAGAGCCAAATGTTTAAACTTTTTAGTTTTATATCTTAACTATAGTTAAGTTATAGTACTTCAAAATCGCTTTTTAAATCATTTTTTATTACAAAATAATTGTAATGAAAAATAAAATATTTACAAGAGGGGTCAATCATTTTAATTTTCATTTTTTTGAACGAAATTTCTATTTGATTTTATTCATATATTTTTTTTTTTTTTGAAAAATACATAAAAAATAAATTAAAAAAAAAAAAAAATTAATTATCACAATTTTAACATATTTTTAAAAAATTTATAAATTTTTTAAAAAATTGTAATATTTAATTTTTTTTATGTACTTTTCAAAAAAAAAAAAAAATCAAAAAATTATAAAATATAAATTTTATCAAAAAATATAAGCCAAAATTTTTTTTCAACTTTTGAAGACAAAAAAGCTATAAAAATTTTTATTTTTTTTCTTTCACGGTATTTTTTATTATTAATGCGCCGTAAAAACAAGTAAAATAAAAAAAAATTTGAAAATGTTAATTTTTGACCTAATTATGGCCCAAAATGAGTTGACCCCACTTGTAAATAATTTCCAATATCTCTACTATATATATAAAAAAAAAAAAAAAAAAAAAAAAAAAAAGTTTGTATTCTTAATGAATATTTTTTACAAAAAATAAAAATTATAAAATAAAATCCAGCGATTCTGAAATACTATTACTTAGCAATATAATACATGGTTTTATTTTTATTATGACGATTATGGCACACAATCGTAAGTGAAACAATACAATAAAAACAAGATTATCTATATTGTATATCAAGTAACAATAAATATCTGAAAAATTTGTTATTTTAATTGGAAAACTTTCATGTGCGTTTGTACGTTATATACTTCGTTGTAAAGTTAGAAAAATTTTATACTTATAAAACAGAGTTAATTCTTAAAAATAATTAATCGAATAGTAATCATTGATAATTATACAATAAAAATAAAAATAAAAATATTTACTCGAAGCAGCCTTTGGTCAGATGCCACGTCAGGTAAAATAAAGAAGATAAAGTGTAAATTCTCTCTTACAATTAAAAAAAATTAAAACGACATACTTTGTATCACAATTAACGGAGTATAGATTATAAACAAGATTAATAAATGGCTTTGATTTAGTAAACAAATAAGCTTACGTGTCTTAAACACGATTGATATTTAAATGTCACACAAATACTCCATTCTGTACACTGGTATTTTGTTGTTTATTATTATTATAATTATTAAAAAACGTTCTAGTTATTTTAACTTATGACTTATGAGTAAATTTAAATATTTACATGCGTTTGTATTTACAGAGTACCATGGACAAATTTGCTTTTATTGGCAAACTTTTGGTCGCGAATTTATTTACTTTTTTTTCTTTTTTTTTACCGTGGTGATCATTCGAATTCGTTAAAAGACTTCTATCACTAGTACACAGAGAAAAAAAATTAATTTTAATCAAGTAAATTATTTTGAAGAACTTGATTTCTTTGATTTGAGTGAAAAAATTCTTAAACTGAGGTAAAAGCCCCAATTATTGCCAGCAGTCTAAATATTAACATCTTAAATTATTTTTAAATATATTTAATTGTCTGTATTAAGAATAACTATCATATAAATTTTTATTAAATTCTAATTAATTAAAAAATTCAAAAAAATTACTGTCAGTTAAAAAAATGAAATATTAATTTAATTATTTAAAATTAATGATTTTTGATTGCTTAAAAAAAAAATCAAATTATAAATTTGTCTCTTTATAGAGTATCTAATTGAGGCTTTTACCTTAAAATATTTTTCTTGGCTTTAAAAAATTTTACTTGATTTAAGACAATGAAACTTTTAAAAATTATTTTCTCAGTTCAAGAATTTTTCACTTGATTTAAATTAATTTTTTTTTTGTGTGTAATAAAACCCCGAAAATTTTAATTTTTACACACTTAAATTTAAAAAAAACGATCAACTTTACAAATTTATAGACTTACAGTCTTATTTTCTCAGAAATATCTCAATAAAAAAAATTCCTCAAAGCAAAACAACTTGAAAACTAAAGTGACAAATACAACACAAATAAAAGCGATAATAATAACATCAACAATAATTTATAGAGACCCAGAATAAATAAAATATGGCCTGAGAAATAGTATATACAAGTATTATATTATTGAATGAGAAATGTCTGAAAAAATAAGACCGGTTACAAAATTTATAAACAACCTAGTGATGGTATCATCACACTTAATTTTAATTTTTTTAGTTGATATGAAGCTCTTTTAGTTAATTTGTTAATTTTTTTTTCTTATCAAGTCTTACTTAGTAGCCTAGAGTACTACGAATGGAAGCACCAAATTATTTGCCAAACTCGGGCGACGGAGGGGGTGGAAGAGGGCTGAAATAAGTTGAAGACCTCGAACTGGGTGACGGAGGACAGCTGATACCAGCATCGCTGTGATACACCGATTTAGGCGTGGGTGGCGGCGGAAATGGCTCACTCTCATACCTATACCTCGATGGATAATAGCAGTCAGATTCGTCGCAAACATCTGTGCTGCAAGGCGTTGGAGGTGGAGGTTGATTTATACTCCGATAGTGTCTGTAGGGACGATATCGAGACGCATTGCTGCTGGAGCACCTCGTCGAGTTTGCTGTCGTCGCTGGACTTGGTGGAGGATTTAATGTCTCTTGCGGATAAACTCCACCGGAACTTCCTCTAGTTGAGCTCGATGCACCTGAAAAATTTATAATTATTATTTAATAATTTATTATTGTTATTAGATTAATTTTTAAATTAATATTTATTTTAAAGATTAAAAAATTTAATTCTTAAAAATTTCGTATACTTAAATTTTTCTAACTAAAAAAAAAAAAAAAAATACAATGGAACATTTATTTTAAATCTTTATGTTTGATTGTATTTTATGAGAATAAAAAAAAAATTTACATATGAAACTAGCAAAAATAAGTCATTAAATTATACTACTGTGACAATGAGGCCAGTTTTAAAAAATAAAATTTCCTTATAACTCATGAATATTTTTCAATACATAAATATTTTTATTTTACGTTATCAAAACTATAAAACTCTTCATTCTGGTATTAGATTTTTTACCTTAAAAAAATTTAGAGATACCTATAAAATAACAAATTTTTTTTATAAACTATGACAAAAAAAAAAAAAAAATTCAAAAATGAACAATTTAGAAAAAAAAAATATATCAATAAATTAAATAGAGTTTTCGTTCAAAAAAATGAAAATGAAAATGGTTGACCCTACTTATAATTATATACCATAAATTTTGTAAAATAATAAAAAAAAATTTTTTCAATTATAATTTTTTCCAATTTCTAAATTTGAAATTTTTTTATAAAAATTAATTTCCCAAAAAAAAATTACTAAAAATTTTTTAATTTATCAAAAAACTCCAACAATACCTGTTATGTGACTGCGATCGTAGCTGGATCCAATACTGCCAGCCAGCGTGGACATTCTAACAGTCTTAAGTCCATTCTTATGATCCTTCGCGCCATTTTTCTGAACCAACATGGGTTTCCCGGACCTCCCAGGTTTCGGCGAGAGCGGATCACCCGCAGAATCATGCAAAATATCCGGGAGTTCTTCATTGCTGGCCAATTTCTTCCGACAGTAATAAAACCCCAGCACAGCAATAGTAACCACCCCAGCGACCACCAGGATAACAATAATATAAGCGCTTTTCCCGGACTCGGCTCCAACTGACCCAATAATGCCGCGTCTATTAGACGGCGAGCATACAGCCGGTGATTCATCGCTGCCATCCGCACAATTATCCCAGCCATCACACATGGTATTCCCAGCGATGCAAACAGAAGTGAGCGTGCACCTAAATTGCCCCGGCTGACAGCAATGAGCCTCGTCTCCGCCATCCTGACACTGAACAATGCCATCGCAGACCCAGGAGTTGTCAATGCACTGTCCACTCTGGCACCTGAATTGATCTCTTGCACAGCTAGGACAGCCGAGTTCGTCGCTTCCATCAGCACAGTCAGTCTGTCCGTCGCACTTCCAGGTCACCGGTATGCAGTCATTAGTAATAGAAGATCCAGAGTCAGCACAGGTGAAATGATCAGCTCTGCAAGCAGACGCAGCGCTGCAAACCCTCCTGTCCTCCGACAGCACCAAATACTGCGGACAAGAGCACTTAGCAGGCTTATCAGTGCCAATACAAAAATGAGAACAACCTCCATAATCTTGAAACGGACTGCAAACATGGTTCTCCATGATTTGATCCTCTGGAGTCCTTACAGTGATAAAATCAGTCACCATTCTGTTTAACACGGATTGTCTCTCCATCCCTGAGCTTGCATTGACCCGCTCTACAATTTGAGTCTCTCTGTTGAACCAGTAGACAAACTCATTAAAGACTGCCAGGTAAGCAATAGCTCCTAGCTCGTCTATAGATATCAAAACTCTGCGGGAATTTCCACCAAGCTCAGCAGCTTCAATCTGATGCCCATGCGCCCAGAATATTAAATCTGAAATGGTGTCAACAGCCAAGCTAGTCGGCTGATTAAGGTCCGACGCAATAGTGATCCGGTCTTTGCCGTCCATCGCACTTTGTATGACTTTCATTTTCTCTCCCACGTCCGTCCAAAACAGCAATCTTTTTTCCGGGTGAACTGCAATGTTTCTGGGCTTCTCTCCCTCGCCTTTGACAACCACCCCGAGTGCAGATCCGTTGTCAAGCCTGGTGACGTTTATCGCGTCATTTGTCGTACAGGACCAAAAAAGCAGCCGCCCGAGGGGATCAATTGCTAGATCAAAAGGATGAAAGCCATTTCCTCCGGAGATTATCACTGACGCGTGGGTTTTATTTTCAAGAGTTTTACGGATTGACATTGAGCGACCGTCTATCCAGTATATGTGCTGGGTGATTGGGTCCAAGTCGATGGACTTGATGTTTCTCAACCCTTGGATCTTCATTACTACGTCTGGACATTCGTTGGCGTCCGGCAGGTATCTTCCCATGAGATTTCTCGTGCTGTAAATCATAAAGTTCCTCGGCGCAAGACAAGTTTTGTTGTCTGCCGCGAGATTGAAGTGGGTCGGACACGTGCATTTGTGAGAGTGTGAAAAATTACCAGTAGGATCTGATAAAGCGATACAAATATGACTACAGCCGCCGTTATTTTGCTTGCAGCTATTCGAGCCGGCTTGTCGCGATTCATGGAAAGCGAGAATGCTGGTAACTGACTCGAGTTTATCGTGAATCTTTGTACGATTGGCGCCGGTTGTTTTATTTGCTCGCTCAATGTCACCGGTGTTCCAGTCAGTCCAGTAAATGTAGTCCAGATGCTGGGTAATGCTAAATGGATAAACGATGTCTTGTGTAATTACGGCCTTACGATTGGACGTTTTGAGATCGTAACTTATGATAGCGGGCGTAAAAAGGTCTGCCCAATAGAGTCGTCTCAACTCGTGATCGATTGTTAATCCGTGAGTACGTCCGATGCTTGACAAGATTACTTGACGTTCTGCACCGTCTAAATTAGCTCGCTCGATGCTCCCGGACTTTCCCCACTCGCTCCAGTACATGTGTCCGTGCTGCGGGTCCAGAGCTAAGCAGCGCGGCTCTATCAGCTCTTGCCATATCAGCACTTTTCTGCTGTTGTCTTCTAAGCGGACTAATTCTATTCTCTGCGTACTTGTATCGCTGAAGTACAGGTTACGTGCTATCCAGTCAAACGCCAGACCTTCCGGAGACTCCAGGCCTAAGTCTATTACTTTCTCGGCTTCCGAGCCGTTTATAAAGGCACGTGATATTGTTTTTAACTTAACATCTGCCCAGTAAATTCGGTTCTGTGATATGTCAAAATCTAAAGCGCTGAAACAAATTTAAATTGGTATTTATGATTATATAAATATATAAATAAGATTATTAGAAGGATATTTTAAGCGTTCTTTTAAAATAAAATATTTTTAGATTTTTTTAATAGTTTTAATATTATTTTTTTTTTTATAATTTACAAAAATAAAAAATTTAATTTAATAAAAAACCAAACTAAAAATTAAAAAATAGTTTTAAATTATTTTTTTATAAGTTTTAAATAAATTGTTTAAAAAAAAAATTTTTTAATATTTCTTCACTAAAAATTTATTTTTTATAAAAAAAAAAAAAATGTCTTAAATTCTGGAAAAATTTTAATTCAAGATTCTTTTATTTAAAATAAATAAATCTATTGAAAAAAAAAAATTTATTAAAACCTAAATCTCTTAAATGTACCATTAAATAATCTTTCCACCTAAATTGACAACTTAAATAATCCCTCAAGCTATTAATTAATTCCTCGATAAAATAATCAACTCACCTGGCATCTTTGACGCCCGTAACAGGAATAATATTATCATTATTAGCATTCTCAATGCTAATCCTCCCAATGTTATCTTTCCGTGAGAATAAAAGAAAAGCATCAGGAATGACACAAGTTTTTTTATCCTTCTTCAACTCATACCCAATCTGACACGCACAAATATAATTATTCCCCGGTCTGTTCAAGCACAAATGACTACACCCGCCATTGTTTTTCCCACAGGGATTAGACCCTTCAATTTTCCCCAACTGAATAGCCTTAACACCCATAATATCGGGAAGAGGTTCAATAATAATTTCCCTATCCGCCCCAGTGAGTTTATTAGCTCTCTCGACACTTCTTTTTTGCCAATCAGTCCAGTACAAAAAATCCCCCAAAATAGTCAGTCCAAAAAGATGCGGCAAATCTTCAGTAATTATTTCCCTTCTATCAGTCCCGTCCATATTACAAACTTCAATCTTATCCGTCTTGGCGTCGCACCAGTAAACCTTCCTTCGATCAACATCCAGCGCCAGACCATTCGGCCAGGAAATTCCCTTGGTGATAAGCAGAGTTCTCTCAGTTCCATCAAGATTGCTGCGTTCAATTTTGGGTTTCTTGACACTCCAGTCGGTCCAAAACATCCACCCAAGTTGCGGAGCAACAGCAATAGCCCTGGGATTCATCAGATCTTCATTAACCAACACCTTTCTGTTAGTACCATTTAGCCTGGCGACTTGGATCCTGTCCTTATCAGAATCAGTCCAGTACAAGTTCCTCGCAATCCAATCAATCGCAATTCCTTCCGGATTAATAATCTCCCTAGTCACCAAATCCTCTTGCCCCGTCCCATTTAAATACGCTCTTCTTATCGCATGAGCGCCTTGGTCCGTCCAGTAAAACATTTCATCAACCGGATCAAAGTCCACCGCAATAGCCCACTTAAACCCCGTCAGCGGAAGAATAACGTCCGTGTAATCCGGAGAGTCTAAAGACAGCTTAGACATTTCTTTTTTCTGAACAATCAGCAGCATATTTTCCGGCCGGTCTGCGCAGGTGTAATTATTTATCAACTTTATTCCCGTGGGACACCCGCAACTGTACCCAGGCGCTTTGCGGCTCAGTAGACACAAATGAGAGCAATTTCCGTTGTTGTGTCTGCAAGGATTATCAGCGTAAGGCTGCCTTTTGGGGTCCCACACTTCGATATCTCCGGGTATGTATTCACCGTGGAGCAATTCTCGAGGGTGAGATTGACTGCCAGAGGACCTGAGATCATGGGAGTGGATGCACCAGGTAGACCAGTCGGTCCAGTACAGTTTCTGGTCGAAGAAAGTTATTGCATACGGATAATCCACGCCTTCTTTGATAATTATCCGCTTGTTCTCTCCGGAGTAATCTACAACAGCAATAAATTTTAGCCTACCGTCTGCCCAGTAGAGCAACTCGTTGTCGTAATCAGCAGTCAGAGCATTAGGCCAAAAAATTTCTTTATCAACGATAACTCTTCGGGAATCCGGGTCGCCGTCCATTGCCGCTCTTTCAATTTTAGGGGAATCCCCCCAGTCTGTCCAGAAAATAAAACTCCTCATAGGCACGACAATAATTGCTCTAGGCTCGAAAATTTCTGTCCAAAATAATACTTTGCGCTGCGGAGGGCCATCGATGTTAGTCACTTCGATGGTCTTCTTTAGCAGGTCGGTCCAGTAGAGCTTCCCCGTGTACCAGTCGCAAGCAAGACCGTCAGGCTTCAGCAGTTTAGAGTTTATCACGGTAAATCTCTCACCTGGTACAGTTCCGTTGGTCTTCACGCACTGGATTATCTCAAGCTCGCTGTCGGACCAGCAAACGAGACGTCTCTCCCAGAAGAAATCTAAAGCGGCTCCCTGAGTCAGATCCTTGACAAGCATTGCAACTTTATTGCCGCGTGACACATTTGCCACTCGTATGTCTTTCCGAGTCGCGAATAGCAGCAACGGGGAACCTGCAACAATAAAATAATTGTGGTTAATGGTTGATGTTTAATCACCGTCTGGATTATTTAAATATTATTTTCAATTATGTCGAGGGCTTGGTTTAAAGACGAGGAAGTATGTTTTAAAGATTTATAAATGACACTTGAGATCTTCAATGCCAAAGTTGAGTGACGCCTTTTTTTTTTTTTTACCTTCTTGTGATGCTTTGAAGCTTCACAACAACTCAACGGTGTTCCTGCGCCTCATTATGTACTTTAACGCATTATTATTCCCTTTGCAGCAATCGAGATGAGAGTCAAATTAAGAGCGAAAGTGAGAGAGACTCCGGTTAAGATTGTATTGAGCGTACAAAGCTAACTTTATGCTCCGAAATAATTATCAATTATTTTATATTATACTAGCAACCTTGCAGTCACTGTTTGAAGTATAAAAAAATGAAATTTTGCTTTATTAAATAATGGTTATTGTTAAATTGCACTGTATTTTCTTAAATATTCATATTTTTAAAAATATAAGCTCATCCTGATGTTACATTCATCAAGAGCTTTCATTTGAGTACCTACATGAATTTTTGATATATTTTTCATATATACATATATATAATATATATAAATATATGAAAAATTGATGTGGGTACTCAAATGAAAGGTCTCGATGAGTGTAACATCGGGATGAGCTTAAATCTTTAAAAATATCATTAGATGACAAGATATCCTAAAAAAAAAAAATATTTATTCTGTTGTTAAAATTGTTCTTTGAATTTAATATTAAAATAAAATTTGTAGTTAATAAAAAAACTTTCAAGTTAAATAAATAAAAAATCCATAAAATTTTATATCTTCAGCAACTATTACACAATTAAAAGTATTTAAAAAAAAAAAAAAAATAATAAAACTTGTCCTCTAGGTCTTTAACTTAAGGTAACTTGGTCTCCAAGGCCAAAAAATATATTAAATAAATAAGTAAGATAAAATCCAATCCATCAGATCAAATCTAAGAACGAGGGATACTAAAAATCCTCATACATTTCATTAATATACTTTTTTATATGGATTTTTTATTTTAATCTCCAACACCTATTCATATACATATATAAATTTTTATATATATCTTCAGTTATCGAATGACAATTCTAAGGAGAAACAAAAAATGTATACTCAGATTCCTATGGACCGTGAGGTTGATTATTGCGACGGGAAAAAATATAATGTCGGGGTACAGGTGACGAAGCGTGAGATTAAACGAGAAGTGGAATAGAGAAATATAAAAACTACATGTACTATAAATAAAAAAAATAAAAAACACATATACATATAAATCCGTCTGTACATAATATATAAAAATAGAAAAAAAATTAAAAAGGCCCCTATATTTACGCGAGTGGGCACTCATAAGTCTCGTAATCCCGGAGTAATAGGAAAGCATGTTCTACCGAAAAAACTAAAAAAATAAATATCAAGAGGAAACTTTCGTAAAAATGTTTATCTTGAAGAGGTAAAGAGAAAAAAATATGTAGACTATAAAAAAATTGTAACTTATTTATATATATGTATATATGAGAAATACTACGCCAATGAGAAAAGTAACCACAGCGGGCACGCGAGATCATTTCTCGTTGGCAGTCCGTGAACCCAAAGTCCTTGCTGGTTTGTATCCTGGAGTATAAGAGAAAAGAGGAGGAGAGAGAAGACGGCAGTTAGCACGCCCCTCTTGCTGCCACGACTGTGCCTTGTTAGCGGCCGTTAGTCTTCTCATATTTTCTCTCCAGCCTCATTCTCTCTTCTTTTATCACCGGTTATTACTCATCTCCTTTTCTCTCACATACTGAGCCAAGAAGATAGGTCCTCCGGAAGAGATTCTCTCTTATCCTTGACACTCTCAGACTCAAATGACACAAGAGTTAACGATTGAATGTGTAATTAGTAATTAATAATAAAACATTTTCTTGAGTCTTGAATTTTAAAAATTCTTCAGGATTTATCTTGACCTAAAAATAAATTTGAAATTTAATAAATTTATAAATAAAATGAAAGTACCATAAAATTCACATGTAGAGCATGTTTACGAACAAATAAAAAGGGAGATTTAGCGTCTAAAATTGACGTCTAGACGTGATTCAATTTTAAATTAATGGCTGTCGGGGATAATGATGAAGGAGTGAATGCAAAGCAGGTGGCGAAGGAAAGGAGAATAAGGTAGAGTGATGAACAGCACGAGAGAGGGCTGACCCCAGTAGTCTGTAGCTGTACCAGCACTACACCATCTACATCATCTTAGGGGGTAGACCTTACTCACAAATACCACCGTCCATACAATATCACACACGATTATTTCAATGAGAATGAGAGCAAGACCAAAAAAACCTCATACTTTATCGTTCATGTATGATTCAATTCAAATACGTCGACCAAAGCAAAGCAAAGCAAAGCAAAGCAAAGCTAAGCTAAGCAAAGTAATATAAAGCTCCACTCCACTCCACTCCAATTGTTCCTGCTATTAAGCTTATAAATAATTCGCTCTTGGCTATTGCTCTTTGATAAATATTAGGAATTTTTTATCCGTCTCTGCTTGAGCAAGCTATGGAGAATTACCATACACAACGCTCGGTATTGTATCTCCTGGAGCGGAGATAAGAATAAAAATAAAAATAAAATAAAAAGATACTTTACTTTAATAAAAAAATATTTTATGATTTTCAAATAATCTGACCACGTGGACTTTAAATTGAAAAGCTTCTGCGCTGATAGAAGGATTTATTAAATATTTATAATTTAACTTATTTGAAGACAATTATTTAATTGATTAAATTAATTTTTAACATTCAATAAATATTTATTAAATTCTATAATGTTAAAAATTAATTTATTAACAATTAATAAAGCTTATTTATTTCAATCAAAATATAATCTAAAATTTGTAAATGATGAATCATGGAATAAAAAATCAGTAGATAAAGAATAAACTAAACTAAAAAGATACTTTGCATTTGGAGGGTTTGATTTTAGCGAGCGCATACACCTGAGAGCATTATTTATATTGTGGCTTGTTAGGAGGCTGGCAAGAAAGACGGAAGATGCCTTAGGGAAGAAAAAAAGCTAGGTAAGCCTCACATAGAGAGATAGACAGAGCGAAGTAATATGCAAGAGGAAGACAGATCTAGAAGGAGGGTCTACATTCCTGAGGTTCGGATCCCTCAGCCGTTCTGTTGTTGTTATGTAGTGATGTAGTGAAACGCTGTATGCAAGGATCCCTGTATAATATCCTCTGTCCTCTTCATTCTCATTTCTTCCTCTTATTTATGTTATTATTCCACATCTTTCTTCTTCTATTCTCCAGGTCTTTTTTTTTATCGGGATAGGAATGAATACATGTACCCCGTAGTAGTTTAGTAGACAAGACTCGGATTTCTAGTCTGAGCATTGTATTCTATTTCGTATATTCAACTATTTATATTTATATTTATATTTCCCATTTAACCTTGTGTGCTCAGTCTACATCTTACTAGCTTTCATTTTTGGTAGTGCTACCTATATATCGTCGAGTTGTTCGAGTCCTTTTCCTTGTCCGGCAACAACGCACGTTTGTTGCTTCCAGCTTCCAGCGGAGCGTATGCACACCTCACCACACGTTTTTTTAGTTATTCTTCAGCATTACCTTTTATGCCAGTCCTTTTGGTTGTAAGAACTCCCGAGGAGTCCTTTGGGCGGGGGTGCTAGCGAGGAAGTGATTAAAGTGATCCAGCTTTTTTCTTCCATTGTCAAACGATTTATTCACACACTGGAGTTTTATTTCCTCCTACTTCCAAGTTCACGCCAATAACGTTTCATTATTACCTTTATAGCTTCAATTTCAGAGCTACAAATTTTAAGCTTAGTTATTTATTTATTTATTTACTTATCTTCCAGGAGAGTGTTTGTCTGTCAAATATTAATAGAAGACACAAAGCACGGATTTTAATCTTCAATAGAAACTCTAACAGCCGTTGTGTAAACATAGAAGCTATAAAAACCAGAGAGTCTACACGGACTAGTTTGCGTATAGTAGTCGCTCTATTGTACCAAATAAAATTATGTTATTAGTACTTAGATTGCTGGGTAATTATAATTAATTACCAATTTATTTTTTTATTTAAATTACCTGGGTGATGAGTTACAAAATATTATAAGAAGAAATATTTTTTGGTAATTAATTTCTTATAATACTGAAATCAAAAAACATTTGACCGTTTTTTTATTTAATAAATTTGAAATAAAAAAATTTGATAACACTCAAGTTAGCCGACATTTTTGATTTTTTAATTTTTTTTTTTGTGATAATTTTTTTAAATAAAAAAAAATTCTAAAAATTTTTAAATTTCAGCTAACTTAATTTTCATAAAAATTTGTCTAATTTTTGACAATTTCTACACATAGAATTTTTTTTTATTAAAAAAATTGCACTTGAAATTTTTCAAGTTTTTTTCACAAACAAATTTTTTTTTTTACTTTTTCTAATAATTTTTTCAATAAAAAAAAATTCTAAAAATTTTTAAATGTCAGCTAACTTAATTTTTATAATAATTTGTATAATTTTTGACAATTTCTACGCATAGAATTTAAAAAAAAAATTTTTTTAATTTCAGTATTATAAAAAATAAAATACTCTGAGCAATAATAATAAAATAAAATAACTTACCAAAAGCAGAAGATACGAGAGTGCACAAGATGTAGGCAGCGAGGGCGCCCCTCAGTTTCCCCAGAGCCATTCTAAACCCGTAAGGCATTTACGTTTTTCACATACATTTCTATGACAGGCGTTTGCTTTTTATCCTCCTAGAGTAATAACTTATTTTGTCGTAATTTATTATTATTTTTTTCAACAGCAACAAACAAATATATATATCTATATATCAGCCGTCACGAGAACCTGGACAGTAAACAACACTCAGTCATTGAACAACAACAACAATAAATTTGTTGCATTACTCCGGCATGTGCTATTGACAAACAAAATAACAATTATCATCAAATAAAAACATTCACTTGTTGATCAAGAAATAAAACAGCGGGTTATTTTTTGTGTTAACAATTAATTAATGGCTAGTTAAAAAAATAAAATAAACAATCACGCTTCTCTGCACCGAGAAAGTGAAGCGTCAATTGCCCATTGCCATGCTCGGCACGAACTGAGTAGAGGGATACGATGATACTCGGACTCAGATGCTGGAGATTGCTTCTACATATACTTACATGTTAAAATATAGCATGATCCTGATGTATAATCAGAGCTGGTAACAAGGCGACTTTTTACTACGCGCAATTTTCTTTTGACTGCATGAAGAAATGTAAATATTTACTTTTCTTCATTATTTATCTTCATCTCTTCTTAACAATTATTTTAAACTAATTGTTTGTAGTTCTTTTCTCAAAAGCAAACTCATTTTTAAATTTAATTTCCCAGAAATTATCTTTAAGGCTTGTTTTTATGAAAACAGTCGCGCATGCGCAGTTCGCATTAACCTGTCAGAAATTTAATTCAAAAATGAACCTCAACGCACTTTTGAGTCATTTCTGTAAAATCTTTCATGAAGGAAGGCGAAATTATTAGATTTCAACACTGTCAGCTGTTTAATTTAATTTGATAATTTATTTAAGAGGTTATTTTAATTTTTTTAAGAATTTATTCGAAGATATTTGAAGTAAGTGTTTAATATTTATTGACATTTTTTATGATACTAAAATCAGCAGCTATCTGACAACTTTTTTTATTTATGAAAATTAATTTAGCACATATTTAATTATTTTAAGAATTTTATTACAAATAAATTATGTCAAAAACAAATAAGAAAAAAAAATTGACATTTAGAAATTTAAAAAAATGAAAAATGCAATTTTTTTGTTAAATAAAATTAAAAAATTCTCAAGTGACAGCTAACTTTAATGCCATTTTTTATTTCTATTTAGATTAATTTTTCAATAATTCAAAAATTAATTGATAAATTATTTTTTTTTAGATTTAAAAGGTAAAATTTATAAAAATGACATATATCAGCTGTTCATCAAAGTATCTTGACAAAATCCTTCGTTTTGACACAAATTACATTTTAAAACTAAATGTCAGCACGTCAAAGGACTTAATCGAAGAAAAAGGTGTCGATGTCAATACAGTAATTATCTACGGAACATCAACAGGAAGAGTAATAGTACTTACACTGCTAAGTATCGCTGTAATGAATAAAGAAGAAGAACTAGTCAATTATCTTTTAAGTAAAAATGCCAATGTAAATTTAGGAACCGACACGGTGGGACTGAGCTCTGTTTACAGAGCACTGACAAGTGGAAGTTGGAGGATATTCTGCAAATTAATCTCCCATGGAGCTGCTTTGGATCAAGACTTGAAATTATTAAAGTGTCCGATGATGCACATAGCCGTTGAAATGGGAAGCTATCAAGCTGTGAAACACCTTATTGATGCAGGAGTTAATGTCAATATTAAATATAAAAACGTGACCCCATTGGAAGCTGCTGTGTCGCTTGGCCACATGGATATTATCAAAATATTAATTAACAATGGAGCTAACGTGGATGCAAAAGGAAGAGGAGTAATTTTTGGAAAAGCTTTGACGAAGGCTATTCTTCGTGGACAGGAAAAACTTCGGGACTTTTACTTGAGCTGTGGAGCTCATATTAATTACCGATTAAGCAATGAAAGAGGAAAAGACTCCGTCTTGCATCGAGTTGTCCAGTCGGGAAACTTTGAGACGTTTAAATTTTTGCTAAACTTTAATGAGATAGATATTAATGCTACCACAGATGAAAATCATTCAGCGCTTCATATTGCTCTGGCGCAAAATCACCCGGTTGATCCGCGGATTGTCTACAAGTTGCTAAGCGCAGGCATTGATGTTAATATTGAAAGCAGAAATAAAAAATTAGCGCTTCATTGCGTGAACAAGTGCAATAATTCTTTATATTTAACTCTCGGAAAACATATTGTTAAATTAATCGCTGCTGGGTTTTATGTTTGTTCCAGAAATTCTAGAGCAGTTAACAATGCTCCCTGGGATTCTTTGAGAGATAAATGTCAGCAAGAAGTCAAATTATTGAAAAGTATTCAGATTACAGATTTTGTTACTTATTATGATGTGTTAAGAATGTCATTACAGAAATTGGCTGTTTTTTTGAAGTACTTTAATGTCAGAGCAATTTTAAATTGTAATTTAATCAAGGTCTTTCCGCAGTATGGAGAGATGATTTATTACAGGCTTTTGAAAGTTTTACAAAGGATACAGCTGCTGGAAAAATAAAATATTTTAGATTTTATTTTACCTGATACGATTAATCGTAAAATTTATTATTATTTAGAAAATCATGATTTGGTAAAATTACTCTTATAAAAACTTATTTTTTTTTTTTAATAATTATTTATGAGAATAAAAATAACTAGCAATCATGCAGCAAAATTTTTCTTATTCTCTTAATAATATAAATAATTATTTGTTATATTAATGGTGTAGATAAGTCTTTTATTGTTTCATATTATAATGATACGTAAAATACATCGAAACATGTGAATTAGTTATTTTACTGTATACACTTATGTTCAAATAAAAAATTACATTTGTGAATAATAAGTATAATAACTAATAATAATAATATATTATAAAAAATTTACGTTGTAGTGAAATTAAATGAAAATTATTACTATAAAAAATCAGACATTTTTAGACAAGATTGTGTTTATAAATTTGTCTAAATGATCGAACAAAAAAGTTTAATTAAATCTATTTTCATTAAAAATACTTTAATTAAGCTGACAAATTTATTATAAAAAGAAAAAAAAAGTAGTCAGCGTAAAAAATAATATATTATCTATTTGAACATTTTTTATAGCTCTAATTTTTTTAGAATTAATTATTAACATATCGAGACAGTTGTTTTGCACTTTTGAACAGTATAGCATTTTTTAGCTCGTAGTTTTATTAAATTTAATAAATATTAAATTAAAAAAAAAAATTAATCTTATTTTAATTTTGGCACAATTGCTTTATATATTACTGTAATACATTATTCAATTAATATTTTTGCCTACTCGAATGTCTTTTGATAATGTAATCATCCTGTTGTACATAATTTTATTTTTTTTTAATTTATATTAATTAATTATAAACAATTGAGCGCATTTTAATAGCTCGCGGATATTGTACAGTAATTATAAGTTTGTATTATGTACTTCAGAAACTCAAATGTTAGATATGTTACGTATGAGCATGCATAATAATTTTAACTTTGGTAAATATTTACAAGTGAGGTCAACTATTTTAATTTTAATTTTTTTGAATTAAATTTTTTTTTGAAAATTTTGAGATATTTTTTTTTATTTATTGAAAAATACATAAAAAAAAAATAAAGAATTAAAAAAAAAATTGATTATCACAATTTTAATAAATTAAAAAAATTTTTTAATTTTCAAAAAAATTTATAAATTTTTTTTTAATTGTGAAATTAAACTTTTTTTTATTGTTCGTTTTTTTATGGACTTTTTCAAAAAAAAAAAATATCAAAAAATTGTAAAATGTAAATTTTATCCAAAAACATAAGAGCCAAAATTTTTTCCAATTTTTGAATCCGCCGTAAAAACAAGCCGAATAAAAAAAATTAAAAAACATTAATTTAGGTTTGATCCCACTTATAAATAATTACCTCAACTTTTATACATTGTATCTGTTATAAAATATCGTACATTATTTTATAAATAAAAAATTTTAATAATAATCATCCATCCAGGCGCGTTAAAAATTAAAAAAAAACAATTATTTTCCAAACATATATACCTTCGGTATATTATTTTGGACCAGAGATCAGTAATTTAATTATAATTCTAATTAATGCAGTGTGTAAAAGTGACAAATTTTATATTCAAAAAATTATTTATTCAATCAAAATTTTATATATATATATATTTATATATTAATATTGTCTTATAAGACTCGTAAGATAGATACAAATAAAAATATTAATATTAATAATGAATAATAAAAAAAAAAAGGATAAAATATAAAAGCAGTTATGGTCCTAAAACCAGTCTTTAATGTCACAATAATAATTAATATTAATAATAATAATTAAAAATTTAATATCAATATCTCTAATCCAATATATAAATATATATTTGGCATTGTTATATTTTTCTTAAATAATAATAGTATAACACTTTATAAAAAACATAAATTTATCGAACTTATTTTGGACTTATTCACTGAATAATGGTAATAGTAATTAAATATTACAATATTGATGATTGCATCACAGAGCTTTGAGAAAAAAATCAAATAAATAATTATAAATAAAAAAAAAAAAGCCTAAAATTTTATATAAAAAATTAAACTATTGATATGCAAGCATTATCATCTAACAAATCAAATAAATTTTTTTTTAATTAAATTAAACTGCAGTTCTTTGGTGCAAGCGAAAAATATTACAATAAAAATAAAAATAATTGTGTAATTAATACTACTGGAACAATACTTAATAATAGCGCTAATTTTTTTTTCGTTATTCATTCTAATATCTTTTTATAAATATTTGATAAAAAATCATTATTATTTACAATAATTAACAATACTGTGCTATATAAAAAACCGGTATTGTGTAAAAAAATTCATTTTTTAAATGTGTAATTATTTTCATAGATAATTGTAACTTTTTAGGTCACAGTGATTAAATTAAAAATTACCTTAGCATGATTTTACAGAATTACTTCAATGTATCTATCATAATTATTTAGCGTTTTTTTTTTTTTTTTTTTTAATGAAAATTAAGTTAACCGACATCTAAAAATTAAAAAAATTTTTTTAAATTGAAAAATTATTACAAAAAAATAAAGAAAAATTTTCTTTTGTAAAAAAATTGAAAAATTATAAGTACAATTTTTAAAAAAACATTTTATCGAAATTAATTTAGAATATGTTTGATAATTTTTTTAACAAATAAATTATGGCAAAAAAAAGTATAAAAAAAATTGACGTAAAAATTTTTAAAAATAAAAAATGCAATTTTTCTAAAAAAAATTTTTTTGAAAAAATTTATCTGTTAAAAAAATTAAAAAATAAAAAAAAAAATTAAAAACGTCGGCTAACTTAAGTATTATTTTTTTTTTCTATAATAGAGAGCTCAAAAAAATTTATTGATTTTATTTACAGTAATTAAAAAAATTAAACTGAAAATTTAAAACCGAAAAATAAATGCAATTGGAATGATAAAGTCCATAAATGAATTTAAAATAATTATGCCTGTTTAACTCTCATAAATAAATTCATAAATCAATTCTGATTTGGTAATAAATATAAATATTAAATAGCTTAGTCATGCAAACATCAAAAATTCAATACGCCGATAATAATTATTAATAATTGATATACTTTGCATGTATCGATCGACGGAAATATTATTGTTTGTTTATTTTTTTTTTCTAGTTTCTTTTTAGTGTATAAATTTTTATTATAATTCCAACTAAATAATTTATTTTTTTTTTATTTGGAGGGAGTCAAAACAGGCTCGTATTCACAGTTATACGTTTTCCTTACCCTCAAAAATATGACAATAAAAAGTAAGTGAAAAAATAATTTCAGTTACTTTAATTGTCATTTTTTAACAAATCTTTATACAATACTAAAGTTAGCCGACGTTTTTAATTTTTTTTCATTCAATAAATTTTAACAAAAAAATATTTTTAAAAAATTGCACTTACAGATTTAAAAATTTTGTTACAAATGCATTTTTTATTTTTTATTTTTTTGTAATAATTTTTTCAATAAAAAAAAAATTCTAAAAATTTTTAGAAGTCGGCTAACTTAATTTTCTTAATTTTTATTTTTATTCTGACAAACTTATTTTAAAAATAAAATAAAAGCAGTTCAGTTTTATGAAAAACTGCTTTGATTTATTTTTCATATCCTCGGTTTGTACGTCAAAGTAACGTGAAATCTATGTTCATCTTTTTCGGTGCAATCCTGTGGTCCGATAGAAATATCCGCTGTCTGATCGTTTATAAACTCACGTGAGTAAGGCGACTCGTCGTTCAATAACTCATCGCTTTTATTTTTTGGTATTTTTTCAGCCGGCTCTTGCGACGCTCTTTTTATCTTCATGGTCTCCATAGATCGGGATTTACAAGGATCTATAGATCCACGATTTTTCGTCCCGTTTTCTTTGTGACGCCGCGATGAACTTCGATGAAGGCGAGACTTTTCTCTGGAAGCTGTTCTTCGTAGGCTTGGACGTTTTACTGACTCAGCGCTAGCGCTCAGACCTGTAGCTGAATTGTCAAATTTTATGTGAGTATTTATCAGAAGCAAAAAAAAAATTTTTTTATTTATTAAATTTTATAATTAATTATTTTAATTTTTTATATTACGGCAAAAATATTAGTCTTATAAAAAATTTTTAAACAAAAGTTATTCAAAATTCAATTTAAAAAAAAAAAGTATTTTTTTTATAAGAAAAAAATTTTTTTTTCACAAGAAAAATTTTTTTTTATAAAATTGAATTTTGAACAATTTGTATTTGTTTGAAACATTTTTTAAAGGATCAAAATTTTCGCCGTAATATCAAAAATTTGAATCACTTATTTTAAAATTGCAGCAAAAATTTTGTTAAAAAAAAATACTTACCAATATTATCAGAAGAAGATCGATTGGATCCTCTGAGGATGTGTATGGCTGTAGGATCACTATCAGTTCCTGCCAGTCTTTCACCAACAGGAGTCAAAAACCACTCTGACCTCGTGCGCATACGAGCTGTTTGCCTCTCGTGTACCTGAACAACCGAGAGAACGCCCGAATTATCGTAAGAATAACGGGTTAATTATTATTGAAAGCATTTATAATTAATTGTCGAGTGCAGATGCGTCAATATGTATTTATTATGTACATATGGTAGTGAGTGTTAAAAATCTTCCATCCTTATTAATTACATTAATTTATTATTATTTAAAAAATTTTTTTTTAATTGAACAAAAAAATTATCAACTAAAATAAATTAATAGATTCATGAAATTAATTAATTAACATAAGAAAACGCTATAAATAAATTTTTTGTCATGCAAGCAGTTACAAATTGATAAAATGCTTAATCATACAATACATTAGAGGTAAATTAATTAATTAATTAATTAACTAATAATAAATTTAAAAAGTAAAATAAACAATAGTGGTATAATTAACACAGTATCTCGAGGGTAATAAGACAAATTATAAGTCTCTTTATCTAATATCGTGATAATAGGTATCAAATGTCTGTACTGGTTTTTTACGAACATACGGCGGAATGCAGTGGTATTTAATGGCTATCGATTATAAGTAACCTGTTATCAATCTCTCGTCAATAATATAAATTATCTGATAAAATGTCAGTCAACAATCAGTAGCAACCACTCGTGTTTTGTTTACAGTAATTGACTTCTTCACATAGCAGGGATCGTTTTATGTTCTTAGAAGTGTTATTGATCTAGTTGGCTGTTAAGCTTCTCCAATGCCTACCTGTGGCAAATAGCTGAGACTCTTGGTGCTCTCAGCGTATCGATTAACGGCCCTTAATTCGTCTAGAGTCATCGCCGCGTGACGGGATTGATGACTTGCGTTACTAGACGATCTACTTGACGCCTAAAATTATTTTATTTACATAAAAATCTAATTTTTACTTACTTATAAATAAATAAATCAATAAATTTATTTATTTATAATATGTATATTGAGACTAGAAATAAATTTAGCAGTCACTCGATCATTTTTTAAATTTTATTTAACAAAAAAATTATTATTGAAAAATTGCATTTTTTATTTTTTGATAAATTTCTACGTCAATTTTTTTTGCCAAAATTTATTTGTTAAAAAAATTTTTTAAATGATCAAATATCTGCTAAATTAATTTTTATAAAATTATAATATTAATATTAGCAGTCAGTTGATTATTTTTTAATTTTATTTAACAAAAAAATTATTTTAAAAAAATTGCATTTTTAATTTTTTTAAATTTCTGTCAACTTTTTTTTTAGCAATAATTTATTTGTTAAAAAAATCATTTAAAACGCTCAAACATTTGCTAAATTAATTTTCATAATAAACTTACATGAAACAATCCATTCTCTTCCAAGCTGACAGATAGTCGAGTATAACTCTCAAGCAAGGTATTCTCAGGAATCATTCCTAAGGATGACGTAAGCTCTAGAGACTCTGGCACGTGGATCAAAGCTGGTGTCGATTGCGATTCTTCTTGATGCGACATAGCTGAAGGTTGAAAAAATAAATAATCAATTTCAGTATGCAAATCAATAATCAATACTCGGTTTAATAAATATTTACATTCCAAATTGAACTTGAGTCCCCATCGCTCGCATTCGTATTGCAGCCACGTTTTCTCAGCTTCGAGAGACAATTGTCCTTCGGAATTAATTAAGAATTTATTTAATTGCGACAAAGGAATTTTATATATTCTTCTACGTAAAAAAAATAAACACGCAGATATTTCGGTACCGCGTTCGTTAAGTTGCATTAATAATATTTGTTTTAAATTTAGTTAAATATTATTAATATTAAAACTTATTATTATTATGTATAGAAGATCTATGTAAAAAGGTATGGAGCTATTAGATTTAATTTTTGTTTAGATTAAACCATTCCATGAAGCTTTAATCCCTGCCGTCATTCGTAAACAGATAAATAGTTAGATACTTAATGCACCCAAAAAATAATTAAAAATACCTTAAAAAAGTAAGAGTACTTATAAAATATGAGATGGGAGCTTTGAATATAGTGCCTGCTTTATAATAAAAAATAAAAATATATATATTATAATATTTAAATGATAAAAAAAATAAAAAAATATATAATGTACTACGCTAGTTTTACAGAATGCGGTCTATAAAAAAAAAGTAGAAGTGTAATAAAGTAACAAATCAATAAAAAAACGCTATAAGTATACGCAATTGTATATTGTTGCATATGTAATTGTATGAATATAAAAGCAAACTGTGTAAATCTTTAAATAAACGTATATAATTAGTAACGGATCTGATGTATGAAAGTAAGGATGTCGTTTTTTTGTGAGTGTAAGACGTAAACCATCAATAATAGAGAAATTATCAAGACTGCTTTCTTATATCCTTGTTGCTTTGCTTTTATGTATATACATATACATATTCAACCATATATGTGTATACATAAATTAATTAAACATACGCGTTTTCAGAATTACTCATTGCGCGTGAGAGACACCGAGTGTTGAATGGAAAAAAGTAAATTGTAATTGATAATAGTCGATTTGTAATAATTCATTATCAATTGCAAAAAATTATTATTTCAAACAGTAAAATCGTTTAAATGCTACAATTTATTAATATCATTTAAATGCTACAATTTATTATTTAAATGTCCGCTGTACTATTTAAAATTATAAAAATGAACCGGAATCTAAGTGAATTTTACAGTTTACTTTTTTCTATTTTTAAGTTAGCATTTGTGTCAGCCAATTTAGTGTTGTGCCGTTAAAGAGTTAAATGTATAATTAATAATTATAATTAAATTATTTTTATTATTGTAATTTATAACTTATAACAAACCTTAAATCTCAGTACATCCTCCATTTTAGCGGTTTTGCCATCGCTGACACAGCTCTGAAAGAAAGAAGGTGCGACAGATACACCCAATGCTTCGCTAGACATTCCTGTGCGAGCTCGATCGCTATTAACAGCTACTACCCTGAATGTTCCGAAAAGTAATACTAATAAGCGTTGTGTGTAAATGGGCAAAGATGTGATTAATCTGTAAGCAATTAAAAAAATTGTCAAGAAAAATGGCTTAATAATATAAATATAAATATAATGGAAAAGAAAAAATTTTAATCAATAAAATTACTTATAGATCTGGTCCCTCTGTTGTTCCATACTGTCAAGTTGAATAACCGTAAATAATTGTTGTTCTCCCTCTCGGCCAAACACACCACCAGGTATTTTTCTAAGAAATTTTTTTAACACACTGGCTATTGTATAAACACTGAAGTTATCCATGTTAACTAAACGTCCTGTTTGGAGGAAATGAATAAGTTTTTTCATGTTACCCTGATGACCTGGCGCTCTGAACACATCTTTTCTCAACGGCGCTTCTTTGTTGAGCTTTAGAATAAGAACCTAAAACAGACAATAACATTTTATTCAGACATTATACTCTTGAATTATTTTTAAAATGTGATACTAAAATGACAGATGAAAACTTTTTTAAATCTTTTGTTAATTTATTTATATAATTAATAAATAGTAAAATAAATATTACCAATAATGGGCCAGGAATATCATTTTTGCAGACTTCATCAAGCGGAACACCAAATTTAACTCTAAAAAAATAAAAAATAATTAAAAAATGTTAAAATAAAAAATACTAGGGTATTAAAATTAGCTGTCACTTGACTAATTTTTTATTTTTATTTAACAATTAAATTAATTATAAAAAAAATTGCATTTTTAGTTTTTTAAAATTTCTACATGTCAATTTTTTTTTGCCATAATTTATTTGTTAAAAACATTTTTAAAATGATTAAATATCTGGTCAATTAATTTTAATAAAAATGACTTACTTTTCGAGTCTTCTGGGGTAGGGTGATACAGAGGAAGGATGACCACAGCTGGTGACAACATTACCAAGGGTAGCTGCCCTTCTATGCATTCTCTCAGTCCAACTACTCATCATTTTATAGTTTAATAACTGTTATTAATTTTTGGCTTTTAGCTCAAATTACTTAAAATACATATTTAATCAGTGCTGGATAAATATATCACTACGTTCGCATGTTTTCACTTTAAAAACAAAAATAATAGGCTTATCAGGAGATTTGGTATAACGACAAGCGTATGTCACTCGAAGCAATGATGCTAAAACTCAACATGAGGAGCATAATTTTTAATTCACAAACATAAGACTAACCTAACACAAAAATATTTGTTGGTTAGTCTGAATAAAAATAATTTATTTACTCGGTAATATAATTTTATCCGTATCCATACTTGAAAAATTTATCTTTTTATTTATCCAGTAGTTAGTTAAATACTTTAGCTCAAACTCTTTATAAAAGTTAACTAGCGTAGTGTAATGTAATGTAATGACTAGTTATGTACTAGTACGAGAAACTACTACTACAACTTGCGAAGCATTCATCAGGTCATGAACCAATACCAACCACACCTTAGACGACCACCACCACCAGTAAATTATGATTTTGTTTTATAAAAAATCAATATGGCTTTGGAGAGACACCACGACGCTCTACGAGCCCAGCGACTGAATCCATAACCCCTCGACAATCCTTTTTTTTTTCTTCATAAATAAATAAATAAATAATTAAATAACAATTGTGATTGTCTGTTATTGTAATCACAGTGGTCACTTGATTAACGTCCAGAAAATTATACACACAAACTGATACTTGTCAACATTCAACATATTTTAGCTTCAGCTGCAGCAACTTCCTTTCTCTCTTTCAATCCCGCGTCGAGCTAGAAAATTTTCAACCAATCAAAAGGTTATATTCAACAAATGACACATTTTTTTTTTTTTTACCTTTTATAGGAAGGGAGAAGAATATATATATAACTTACTTGATTTTTGTGAGTTAGGAACTTTTTTTTTTCCTCCAGAATAGGGAATCCGTCTTCAACACTTCTAAAGTAATCAAAAATTTGAAATTTTGAATAATACTGAAGTTGGCAGGTCAGCTGTCAATTCTAATAATCTAAAAAATTTTTTTAACAAAAAAATTACAACAAAAAAATACTTCTAAAAATTTTCACTTGTTATTTTTATTAATTTTCACATGACATTAAATTTAACTGTCACTTCACAATTGTTTTAATTTTTTTTAACAAATAAAATTATAACTAAAAAGATATTCTTAAAAAATTGCACTTCATTATCATTCAAAATTATAAATAACACTGAAGTTAGCAGTCAGCTGTTAATTAAAAAAAAATTTAATCTAAAAAATTAGGTTTTTAATTTATTGAAATTTCTAAAAGTCGATTTTTTTATAATTATTTTTTTGCTATAATTTATTTATTAAAAAAAAAAATAAAAAAAACTGTTAAGTGACAGTGTAATTTTTTTAATTGTAATTGATTTATTAAAAAAATTAAAAAAATTAACAGCTGACAGCTAACTTCAGTATTATAAAAAAATGCAGAGTCATACCACTTGTCGGCGCAGTAGCGCTCCATTTTGTCAATAAAGTTTTTCTTCTCTCCTTTTTATTTAAAACAACTGAAATTACACTGTGCGCTAAGCGGTATATTTTTCGCTCCCGGACTAACTGTTGGTTGGTTCGTTTTTGCTGGCGCTGATCTGTCCCTTGGACAGGGAGATGAACAAGGACGTACCGAGAGCCTGTTGAAGTGTAAAGGAGAGGTAAATTTGCGAAGACCAACACACGGGACACACCGGCAGATTGTGGATTGTGCATACACCATACAGACTGTACAAGTAGACAGTACACACTGTACAAGTAAAGTATACAGCATCCAGAGCTGAGGATATAACAGTGTTGATTGCTTCGGAGCACTTGGCAACTTGAGTAGTCCAAGTTTTAGTTTACAACTGACACAGTGTACGTTAATTACTATTTATTGTTAAAAATAACAATCGTTTGTTTTATTAAATTAGTGTAAATGTCATTTTAAGTGTTTAAGTGTTTTAAATAATTTTGCAAGCTGGGGTTATTTAAAGTAAACGAGTATTTTTTACGTACAGTCAGGGTTGAACGAGCGACGCTTGAGGAAGGCGTCTAAGAAGCTGGGATATGTTACGGAGAAAGGGCTAAACTCTCCTGGTGATGCTTTCTCAACCAAACAGTTGACCAGCTAGAAGCGTAATCGTATTTTTTATTTGATAAAAAATTAAACAAAAAAAAAAACCAGCAAGGATAACAGAGCCGAAGGGCACACGTACACGCCCGGCTGTCATAAACGAGCTGTCCTACGTAGACGCCATGTTACGGAGCTGTGAGTCGATGGCGAGTCTTTCCCTGATTTTATTATCGTGTTATATTCTCAGGATTGTTGCTGGCAATGAGCTCAACGAAACCAGTAAATATTTTTTATTTTATCTACTATTTTATGCTCCATTTTTTTGGTCGTCTTTACTTTACAAGTAAAGATACCGTGATTAGTCATACCGGCAAATTTATTATTAACACGTTAATCATCTTGATGATTAGATGCTAATAATTTTATAAATTATAAACAAATTTTGTTTGTTTATAATATTTACAATATCTTGTTTCAGTTGGATGTAATTATTAATTATAGCACATCACAACAAGATCAATGTTTTGTGTTTTATCGTCAATTATATTTTAATGTCTTGTTTGTTTTTTATTTACAGCCACTAAGATAACAGAAGTGGAGACACAAAATGTTAATGTTCCATTTGCTAGTATGGAAATAGAAGCATCACAACAATTGGACGGTATTGAAGCTGATAGTACACCTCATTTTATATGTAAACTTAGTGAACCTAGTCATATCTGGTGGACATTTAGTGATAAAAATGTCACGACGATTAATGAATCCGACTACCGGGCGAGGTTTGATTTGAAGAAAGCTAGTAGGAAGGATTCGGGTAATTATAGTTGCAGAGCCAAGACTTATGGTGGTGAATTTTTAGAAAAAACTATTTCCATACGGGTTATAGGTAATTTTTTTTTTTTTATATTTAATATATGACATAGAAATTCTTTAAATATAGTTCTATATAGCAGTACGACGTTCTAATTATCAAATTTTTTATGACACTAAAGTTAGCAGACATCTGAAAATTTTTATTAATTAAATTACATCTAAAAAATTACACTTATAGTTTTTCAAGTTTTTTACATGTGAAAAAATTTTTTTTTAATTATTTAATTGAAATTTTTTCAATAAAAAATTTCTAAAAATTTTTTAATGTCAGCTAACTTCATTTTCAAAATTTTTTTAACTGTATTTAAGAAAATCTTATGACACTGAAGTTGACAGACATTAAAAATTTTTTTAGATATTTATAGCAATTAAATTATTATAAATTAAAAAGTTTCACATGTAAAAATTAATAAAAATTACAAGTGAAAATTTTTAAAAGAATTTTTTTATTGTAATTGAATTATTAAAAAAAATTTTTAAAATTAACAGCTGACTGCTAACTTCAGTATTATAAAATCTTCCATTTGTAATAATGTAATTTTTTATTATGATTAATTATGAAAGCAGACATTGAATCTTCATTAAGGTCCCATCTTGTCCACATTCCTGATATACAAATAATTTATGATAAATTAAAAAAAATGATGCCTACGCTGTTATATTTATTTAACTATATTGAAAGTGTATTTTAAAAATATTATAATAGTGCTACTAACTTAGGCTTAAATTTTCAGAACCTGGTAGAACTGAAGCAACTCAAGACATTTGGGTGAATGCAACAGCGCCAGTAATCCTAAAATGTAACTTCCACGGTTTCCCTTTACGTAATTTCACTTGGATAAAAGGAAACAACTCGGAAAGCATAGAGGACCTGCGAGAGCAAACTCACGTGATAAAAGTTAACGAAACTTATTACGTTTCAATGTTAAATTTTACGCGAGTATACAGAAATGACAATGGAACGTACTCGTGTTTATCCCACGACTTTAATAACTTAGTAGTAGGTCTGAGGAATCTTTTTGTTGTTGACGTTCCTCAGGTAAACATTGACTTTATAAAAGCAGTTGGTGCTGATAAAATATACCTTAATTGGACAGTTAACGACGGTAATAAGCCGATATTACATTACAATGTTAAGTTTAGAAAAAATGGTACAAGTGATATTGTTTATTATCGTGAAAGAATTGGAGGTATTCATAAAAGTTATGTACTTAAAGGTTTTGAAAAAGCCACGGCTTACCAAATAAGTATTGAGGCTACCAATGAAATCGGAGAATCCCAAGTTTATACCGATCAAAGATTAATAACAACCTTGAATGAAGATCCGGTATTTGTACCAACGGGTATTGTTAAAGGTATTACCGGGAGTTCTATAACACTGGGCTGGACTTTGCCGCCTCCAGCGTTAAAAGAGCACGTGCATTACTACAATCTTATGATTATTCACGGTAATGAAAAAAAAGAAGCTGTGCATCACGCTCAATCCGAATTCAAAGAACACCCATTTATTGATCTTACTCCAGCGACTACCTATCAATTCAAAATAGCTGCCTGCAGTTATTACACCCAACAGTGTGGCAATTGGAGCGCTGAAATAAATGGCACTACTATGGATGGAGTTTGCAGCGCGCCTCAAAATTTTACCGTGACTTGTCACTTTGACAATATTAGCCGGTCAAGTTCTGTCTCAGTAACTTGGAGTCCACCGGCGATTTTAAATGGAGTAATCACACGTTACCAATTGGACCTGTCGGGAATTTCCCACTACCGCAACGATCGATCGCAGAGCAAAATCGACCGCTGGGGTCCCGTAAGCCACAGCACCCGAGAAAATGACTACAACTGGGAATTTAGAAGCGTACCTGCTAATACTAATTACACCGTTCGTATTTATGGAGTGACTAGAGTTAGATCTCCCGGAAAAGAAGCTATAGCAAATTGCAGCATGCCAGGAACTATACCGGATCGTGAAGATTTGAATGCAAGGAGTTGGAGAAAAATTGCTAATGACGGAAGACATTTATTTAAAATAAATCTTCCCAGAATATCGGAGCGCAATGGCCCGATTTGTTGTTATCGGATATTTTTAGTCAAACTAGCGCCTTACAAAACTTGGGCTGACCTTCCACCTCCGGAGGAATTGGACGTTCATTCATATCATTACGCTCACTTGTCCCCGGCCGGTGGAGCTTATGTAGCTGAAATGTTTGACAGTGATCATTTGATCCCAGAAATTTTTCTCGGTGATGGACATACTAATTATAATGGAAGCTCTGCTTGCAATCACTGTATTGGGTTACGTCCCAAGCCCTCGCCGTCTTTAAGGCTTATTCCTGAAGTGCCAATACTTATTAATATAACTAGTTTGCCTACGACAACTACAACTGCTGCTACTACTACTACTAGTAGTACTTCTACGACAACTACTACTGAGATTCCTACAACGACTTCAACTGTGAGTACGACTACTGCGGCTGCTACAACTTCAACTCCGGTAATGACTACTACTACTACTACTACTACGACTACTGCTTTACCTACTACTGTTGCTATTACTACTACTACTACTACTCCAAAAGTTGAAACAACAACGATACCTCAGGCTACACTACTCCCTGATGCGGACTCTAATGTAAATACTATTACAAATCAATTAGAAAGTTTAACTACTATTGCTACTAGACGAAGGCGAGATAATTCTATTGGTGATAATATGCTCATTGAAAATACTTCGGATTCTGGTCAATTTCTTCCGATAGACGGGTTCCTCGACGAGCATTCTAATTATACGGCGTTCATTGAAGTGACAGGTACGTTACTGTTTTATAAATAGATTAATTTACTTATTGCGTTGTTGCTGAATCATCAGAGGCTTAGTAAGTGTTATCGAAGAAGTTAGGATGACAATTTTTATTTATCAGATATTTTTGTGATTAATTAATGTGATTTTAGTGAAGAAATCTCATGAAGGTGACTTTAAATTATCTTTTTTGTTTTTTTTTTTATAGATTTTTAACACTTTACGCTGATAATAATTCAATTGATAATTATGATACTGAAATTAGAGACATCTGATAATTTTTAAAAAATTTTTTAATAAATAAATTATAACAAAAAAAAATTTCATCTTCAGAAGCTCTAAAAAATAATCAATGTAATTTTTTAAAAATAATTTTCTAGACTTAATTTATTTATTTTAGAAAAATTAAAAAATTTTCAAATGTTTACTAATTTCAATGTCATTAATAATTATATTGTTTGTTTGTTTGTTTGTTTGTTGAGACTTTGTCACTGGTCCTAATTTCTGAGATTATTTTTTTTACACAATTTTAATCACCAATTATTAATAAATAATAAACTTTTTATTTTAGTGTACGGAAATCAAGAAGGCCAAGTAATACCCGCGTACAGTGGCTATTTGAACACATTATTCGGAGGACTGGAGCCTCGCGCAATGGTCAGTGAACAAGGAGGAACGCTTGGAGTGATACTCCAAGTATCAGTTGCCTTAATATTAATTGTGATAATTCTCCTGGTGGCACTGTGCACTCTGCACAGGTACACAAAGCGCGCAGAGCAGAATGGCGAAGAGAACATTAATTTAAGGAACAGCATCAGGTGAGTAATCGTGAATCTCGAGCTTGTTATTGGAGAAAATAAATAAAAAAAGCCAGTTAACAATCGAACAACTGGTTTTCTAATGGATGCCCTTTTTTGGTAGGCATCTCTGCAGGAGCTTAAGAGGAAGACATCAACTTGTAGCAGCTAGTCCCCCGGACATGCCGCCGATACCTAAAAATGAATTGCTTCAGGCTTACGTCGAGCGTCATCGAGATTCTGATTATGGATTTCAACACGAGTTTGAATTATTGCCAGACAGATTTACCGATCGCACTACCCGCGGGTCCGAAGCGCGTGAAAATCTGTACAAGAATCGGTATCCTGACATTAAATCTTACGACCAGACTCGAGTACGGTTGTCGCTTATTGACGGGATAATTGGCTCAGATTACATAAACGCGAACTTTGTGCTTGGCTACAAGGAGAGAAAGAAATTTATTTGCGCTCAAGGACCCATGGATAATACAGTTTGCGACTACTGGAGAATGATTTGGGAGCAGCATCTTGAATTGATATTAATGTTGACAAATCTTGAAGAATATTCCAAAACAAAGTGTGCTAAATATTGGCCAGACAAAGATGAGACTAAAAATTTTGGTGATATTACTGTCGAGCATGTGAGGCAAAGAACATTTTCTGACTATGTTGTTCGGGAATTAAAAATGACTAAAGTCGGAGAACGTGATTCTAGAACAATTGTTCAGTATCACTTCTTAGTTTGGAAGGACTTTATGGCTCCAGAGCATCCTCATGCAATTCTCAAGTTTATTAAGCGAATTAACGAAGCGTATTCTTTGGAGAAAGGACCTATTTTGGTGCACTGTAGCGCGGGTGTAGGCAGAACTGGTACCCTGGTAGCTCTGGACTCTTTACTCCAACAGCTTGCTGATGAGGGACAAGTTTCTATCTTCAATACTGTTTGTGATCTTCGGCATCAACGTAATTTCTTGGTGCAATCTTTAAAGCAATATATATTTATTTATCGTTCTCTGATGGAAATGGCGACCTATGGAGACACCGAAGTTCCTCTAGGACAATTAAAAGCGACGGTAGAGAAATTGAGACAGCGAGAAAATGGCAAAGATAAGACTCGTTTGGAAGAAGAGTATGAAGTAAGTTTTTTTTTTTTTTAAATTTGTGAAAAAATTATTGATAAAAAATTTTTTTTCAGGATCTTGTTACACAATCACAAAAAATAAGCGCTGTTTTAGAAGAGCGTAAATCATTTTCAGTCGGTAGCGGTGATGAGAATAGAATTAAAAATAGAAGCGAATTGGTTATCCCCTATGACCGCAACCGCGTTATATTGACTCCTGTACCGGGTCGCGAGCACTCGACATACATTAACGCATCATTTATAGAAGGATATGATAATTTTGAATCATTTATCATTACACAAGATCCTCTTGAATCAACGATTGCTGACTTTTGGCGAATGATTTCGGAGCAGTGTATTTCGACAATTGTTATGTTGTCTGATGTAAGTTTTTAAATTTATATTATTAAGAGGATTAAATTTAATTTTTAAAATTTTATTAAATTTAAATTTCAGTTGAATGAAGGATCACGGAAATGTCCAAGATATTGGCCAGAAGATGAAGCTGTTTATGACCATATCAGAGTGTCTTATATTCAAAGTGAGAGTTGTCCATATTACACCCGTCGCGAGCTTTGTGTAGCAAATACAAAGACCGATGAAACAGCCGTAGTAACGCAATATCAGTACCACGGTTGGCCAACGGTTGAAGGTGAAGTGCCGGAAGTAACTCGTGGACTTATTGAGCTTGTTGATCAAACAAGCTCCACAGATGTTGAATCAAAAGTTCCTATTGTCGTCCATTGTAGCTTTGGCTCGGATAGAAGTTCGATGTTTGTTGCTCTCAGTATATTAGTACAACAGTTGAAAACAGAAAAACGTGTCGACGTTTTCACGACAACGAAAAAGCTCAGGTCACAGAGACATGGCATGATTAGTAGCTCCGTAAGTAACATACTGTTAATATTGTTAATATTATTAGTATAAATTTATTTTAATGAGACTTGACTTAATGGTTTAATTTAAATTAATTGTTAAATTACAGGCGCAGTATGATTTCCTCCACAGAGCAATTATGAATTATGCAGACCTACATAATCTAACAGAAGACGAGTCTAATTCATAATAATCTCATTCTCATGGTGACATTTATTCATATTCCAAAAGACTGATCTCATCTTCTCGTTTTTGTAAGTCACCCTTGATTTGCAGTAAACCAGATTTTAATAATTATTTTATAAATAATAACTAAAGTCATATTAAATTAAAATGTATCATTGATGGAACCAATTATCAAGCATCTAAAATTTTTCGTGCCTGAGAATCATTTAATTATATGCTGGGTTTCATTTTATTAATGATACATCAATTCATCAGTCTTGTTGGTAATTATTTATAAGTAAAGTCAACCATTTTCATTTTTATTTTTTTAACGAAATATCTATTTGATTTTATTGATATATTTTTTTTTTTTGAAAAATACAAAAAAAAAAATGAACAATTCAAAAAAAAGTTTGATTATCACAATTTTAACAAATTTTACAAATTTAAAAAAAAATTGTAATATTCAATTTTTTTTTTAATTTTTCGTTTTTTTATGTACTTTCTAAAAAAAAGAAATATATCAAAAAAAGATAAATTAAAAAATTTTATCCAAAAATATGAGAGCCAAAATTTTTGTTTTTTTCTTTCACGACATTTTTTATTATAAATGCGCCGTCAAACCAAGAAGAATAAAAAAAAATTCAAAAATATTAATTTTTCACTTAGATATGGCCAAAAATAGGTTTGACCCCACTTGTAAATAATTACCTTTTTTTTATACCCTAATTATTAACATCAGTCTTATTACAAAAAAAAAATTGCTTATTTATTACTCAGATTACGTATTCATAATCGTAAAGGGTATTAAATATTTACCGAAATAAAAAATATCATCATAAATTTATTATTTCAGCTGTGCTGTTTTAATTAAACGAAAAAAAAAAAATGTACGAAAGATAAATATGGATGTATGTTTGTATACGTGATTTTTTTAATGAGTGCAATTGTGCGTTTTCGTGATGAAAACTGTAATTAAAAGCTTCGGCATTATTTTGTTAGCTGAAATTTTCACAAACCTGGTTATAACAATGAGTTATAATTAATATAACAATAATTTGTTATTTAAAGGTTCTGTCATTAAAAATCGTCACTTTTAATATTGCCATAAAACAAACACATTCATAATAATAAATTGTAAATAATATACATATTAAAAAATATACAATATAAATTTCGTGACTGTGTCAGATTTATACATGAATATTATTATATATAAATAATAAATAAATATAATGTGTACGATTACATGAAAATAAGTATGCGTGCGTGCGTCGGATTATTCATGTATTAATATATATAAATATTATTCTTTTTTAAAATTTTTTTATATGAAAAACTATTAAATATAAATAATAACTGGGAAAGACTGATTTTAAGTGTAATTTTACAAGTTCGAGTATAATTACACAGCCATTATTTAGAGTCTCCCTTTTGAGCCGCTTTAACGAGAGCTCAATAATTAAAAAAAAAAAATAATAAAAATAAAAATAAAAGCACAAATAATAAATTATTTTTGTTACACTAAATAATATTCTCATAAAATTTTTCTACGGCTGAATTTTTATTTTAAAAATTTATGTCATGTATTTTTTATTTAAAGTCTAATTGTTTTATATTTATAATTATATAATATTTGTCTTTAATCCATGCCGGTAATATACAATACAAATGTATGAAATTCAGGGAATGAAACGTTTTTAAAAATTAAATTAATTTGCCACCTTGTTAAATTAAAATAATTATTTGCTTTTTAATTTGTTTATTGTTTTCTAGTCAATTAAATAACTCCAGCACGCGCGCTGCTGAAAAATAATTATATAAAATAGTAATGGTCTTTTTTAAAAGAGAGACAATCGTAATAGAATATCATTTTACTACTGATGAGCATCGATAATATTTTCCTCGCTTATAAATTATATTTCACGCTTTTCATTCCATTTATTTCGTCTGTTGCGCGTCTAAGCGATAATTATTTTTTTTTTTAACATAATTTTTATGTTTACGCTACAATTATCTCATATATTAAGGGGGATAATAGCCACTGTGAAATTAAAAAAAAAAAGGTGATTTTCGAAATTAAATCTGTACAAAATTGTCCGACCAAATTATTTTTGATTTTATTAGAAAAAAAAAATTAACAAGGGCTATAAAACTATCAGCTTAATGATAATAAATATACAGCCAACATACAGTACACGGAAAGAACAAGATGACACTGGATATCATCCTAGATTATACTGAGTGAAAAAATTTTTTAGATAGTAACTAGTATAATCTAGATTATAATGAGTATAATCCAGATTATAATGAGTATAATCTGGATTATAATGAGTATAATCTGGATTATAATGAGTATAATCTGGATTATAATGAGTATAATCTGGATTATAATGAGTATAATCTGGATTATAATGAGTATAATCTGGATTATAATGAGTATAATCTGGATTATAATGAGTATAATCT
>JZSA01006559.1:0-11428 GCA_000956155.1 Cotesia vestalis | reverse complement strand
AAAAAAAAAAAAAAAAAAAAAAAAAAAAAAAAAAAAAAAAAAAAAAATCTACAAAGTACCAAAAAAAATTTTCAAAAATTACCTGAGGATAATATTGATTAACTTCAGGCTCGCTTTTCTTCGGCGGATACCCGGGCCTTGTATCCTGTTGCACTTGCAAGCTATTGGCAGTCCTGGAGTATCTTTTCCCGGCAAAAAAGGGGTAATTAGGATAGAGCGGAGCCTGAATCCCTTGAAGTTCATGCATGGCTTTGCGTAAGTATTCTTCACTAGTCTCAAACGCACAAACTGAAGACACCAGCACCAATAGTATCACCTGGATCCACCTGAACGTCATTGTGCACTTAATTCAAACAAAACTCCCCAATATTATCCCTCAAAACTTATTTTTAAAAATTAAGATAAGTAATATTACAAAATAAATTTTTTTTATCATCATAAATTCTGTAAGTTATGTTTTTTCCAGACTTGCAGTGGAAAAATTCCTCAGAATTAATACCGAAGACTGTATAAGGAAGCACACACGATGTGGATGAAAGGACTGCGCGCGTTAAACTGGTTACTAAAGTGGTTTACTGATTCCAGTTCCCCACTTCCTGGTTGGGAAGAAAAAAAAGGCATCCCTGAATCGATGTGTTACACATGCCTCATTTCATTCCTAAAAAAATAAATGAAATGTTAATGAAATGTAATAAAATGTAATAATATAAAACCAGTACCGGTCTTTGAGGTCACCAAAGTTTACGTTACCTTTATTATTATTTTTTAAATTATTCTAACAATTGCATTCTTGGAATTTAGCTGAATAAAAGTGAAGAGTTTTATAAATCCATATAAATTATTTAATCCATAAATAATTCAATTACAATAATTAAATTGATAAAATAGATAAAAAGCTTGACCAGAATTTGGAAATTATTATAATTACAAGCAACTTATTTCTTCTTTATGCTAAATTTTTAACGGTGGCCTCAAAAACTCTGAAATTGATGGGACAAATATTTAAATTGCTAATTTAAGTCGTAAAAATCATTTGGTATATAAAAATTCACGAATTCCAAGCTCGGTGATGGATCTAGAATCTGGAACTGCTATTTAGTAATGATAGCACTTGATCTGTCAATCATTTTATAAAAAACAAGGCCATTTGTTCACTTTATAATATTGTGATTTGTATTTAATTTAGTGATAAATTATTGGTTTAAGATTCGCGGTTCGCTGGAGTATTTCCTAGCACAGTTGACTGCTAAAACCGTTAGAATACTTAAATGATAGATCTATCTTCTATTGACTAATAATTATTTATGCACTGATGGCATAATATACCTTTTTTTATATTATTTTATTTTATTACAAAATAATAAGTAAATAATTTATATTATTTATAAGCAGTTAGAATTTTTTGGATTTGGAAGGATAATTGATCAATTTTTTCGCTTGATGATTTCTTCAGTCCTTTGGTCTGAAAAAAAGAAAAACAATTTTATGTTCATTTATTTTTATTTTTAACTAGCAGGATATTTATGTGTATTTTAAGAATTTAAAAATTTTTTTTATACAAAAATTTATTATTCATGATTTTTATGATTCTTGAACTAATTAGAAGAAGAAATAATTATTTATTAAACTGCGGTTCTAATTTTAAATGATAATTGTTTATTTTTACATTATTGTTAGATATTTTGCGCCAATGATAGAATAATTTATTACAATGAATTTGGCAGACATTAAAAATTATTTAAAAATTTTATAATAATGCAATTATTAAAAAAAAATTAATTAAAAAAATTCACATGTAAAAATTAATAAAAATTACAAATGAAAATTTTTTGAAGCATTTTTTTATTGTAATTCATTTTTTAAAAAAATTTTTAAATTTAACAGCTGACCGTTAACTTCAATATTATATTTTTTTTAATTAAATATCAATGAAATTATTATGAAAGAAATTTAATAAAATTTCACAGATCTGAAAATTAAAAAAAAAATAATTAGTGAAAATTTTAAAAACATTTTTATTATTGTTATTGATTTGTGATAAAAATTTTTAAAATTGAAAAATTGACACCTGTCAGCTGACTTCAGTATCTTTAAATAAATCATAATTCAGTATTTTAATTTTATAGCAATTAAATTATTATTAAAAAAGTTTTACATATGAAAATTAATAAAAATTACAAGTGAAAATTTTTAGAAGTATTTTTTTATTGTAATTGATTTGTTAAAAAAAATTTTTAAATTGACAGCTGACGGCTAACTTCAGTGTGATTTTTTTTGCCATAATTTACTTATCAAATAATTGCTAAATTAATTTTCATTGAATTTTTTTATTAAAAATTTTTTTCATGATAATTTATTTGCTAAATAATAAAAAAATTTTGTAATGTCTATCAACTTCAGTGTCATTATAAAATGTCAATACACTCAAGAATGATGAAATAAACACAATAAATAATGTCATGTCAGTACTTAGAATTTAAAAAATGGCGCATAAAAATGGAGTTCGTTTTCATTACTCACAACTCATGTGTCAGCAAGGTAGAAAAAACGCGCATGTAATATAAACTTGTGTATGTTCTTCTTAAAAGCCGGATGCTCACGTGTATTACCAAAAATATATACAATATAAACAGTGTAATTAAAACTACACACCTCAAAAATGGTGAGTACCAATTTTATTACTTTTTATTACCGAACATCAATAACATACTTAATTATAATAATAAAATTCTTAAACTGCGGATTAATATAATTACACAAAAATCCTAACCTACTTAAATATTTAGCAGCTGTTATCCCCGTTATATTAATAATATTTACGACACAAAAATATTTAAATCTTTTTATTTCCAGGCTAATGAACGAAAGGGAACCTTCAAAGTAGAATACCTCCAAAAAATAGAAAAAGAAGTCCAGGCCAAGTGGGAAGCGAGCAAAGCGTACGAAGAAGATGCTCCTAAAAAAGCCAAGTCCAATGATGAAAAATTCTTGGCTACTTTTCCGTTCCCTTATATGAACGGCCGGCTACATCTGGGTCACACGTTCTCTCTATCAAAATGCGAGGTAATTGTCTAATAAATTAAAAGTTAATGTTCTGAAGATGATTGGTTTCAGTAGACTTTACTTACTTACATCTTCCAATTATAAATAAAAAAAATCTATATTATTAAGAGAATAAGGAAAGTTTTGTTTCCAGGATAGTCATTTGAGTGAAATTTAGTGTCATTGCAAATGTCTTGACTTGAATTTATGTTTTTTTTAAGATTTTATATCATTCTCACCTATAGTCAATTTATTATGATAAGTATTTAGACTGCATTCGAAAATTTTTTATCTCTAGGTACATAATTAAGAAATTACCTTGTATCTTGCAAACTGTTGACATTTTTAAAGATATAAGCTCATCCTGGAGTTACACTCATCGAGACCTTTCATTTGAGTACCCATATCAATTTTTTATATATTTATATATATTACATATATGTATATATGAAAAATATATCAAAAATGCATGTGGGTACTCAAATGAAAGCTCTTGATGAGTGTAACATCAGGATGAGCTTATATTTTTAAGAATATGAATATTTAAGAAAATACAGTGCAATTTATCAAAAATAATTATTTAATAAAGCAAAATAGTGACTGTAAGTTTGCTAATAATAATAAAATAAATTAAAGTTCGCAGTGAGATACAACCGGCTGCTGGGAAAGAAAGTCCTCTTCCCATTTGGCTTCCACTGCACCGGAATGCCAATAAAAGCCTGCGCTGACAAGCTGATGCGGGAGATGCAGGTATTCGGGTATCCCCCGAACTTCCCGGACCAAGAGGAAGAAGTCGCTGCAGTAGAAGACGCAGCTGACGCGATTATCAAGGACAAAAGCAAGGGAAAAAAGAGCAAAGCTGTCGCTAAAGCCGGGACCGCTAAATACCAGTGGCAAATAATGCGCAGTCTTGGAATCGAAGACGAAGAAATAAAAAAATTCGCCGACGCGTCTTACTGGCTGGACTATTTTCCCCCTCGAGCAGTCAGCGACTTGAAGTCAATCGGTCTGCACGTCGACTGGAGGCGAACTTTCATCACAACTGACGCAAATCCTTTCTTTGATTCCTTCGTCAGGTGGCAGTTCCAGCACCTGAAGGCCAAGAACAAGGTCAAGTACGGAAAACGCTACACTATTTTCTCCCCTAAAGACAACCAGCCCTGCATGGACCACGACAGGTCCTCCGGAGAAGGTGTCGGGCCTCAGGAGTACACTCTGGTGAAGATGAAGGTGCTTGAGCCTCCAGCGAAGCTCAAAAATTTTAAAAACAAAATTTATTTAGTAGCCGCGACTCTGAGACCCGAAACAATGTACGGACAAACTAATTGTTGGATCCATCCTGATATTAAATACATTGCTTACACTCTGGCCAACGGCGAGGTCTTTATCTCGACTAAAAGAGCTGCGAGGAACATGGCTTACCAAGGATTCATGAAAGTAGAAGGAGAAATTCCTGTTATTGCCGAGCTGGTGGGTCAAGAATTAATGGGGCTGGCTTTGAGTAGTCCCTTGACCAGCCACAAGGTCATCTACACTCTCCCCATGCTGACGATTAAAGAAGACAAGGGTACTGGAGTTGTTACTTCAGTTCCCAGCGACTCTCCGGACGACTACGCGGCGCTGGTTGACTTGAAGAAGAAGCAGGCCTTGAGGGAGAAGTACGGGATTAAAGATGAAATGGTTCTGCCTTACGAGCCGATTTCAGTTCTTGAAATTCCCGAGTTTGGTAATTTAGCAGCTGTTACTCTGTATGACCAATTAAAAATTCAGTCGCAGAATGACAAAGAGAAGCTTCAGCAGGCCAAAGAGATGGTTTATTTAAAGGGATTTTACGAAGGCGTGCTATTGGTTGGTGAGTATAAAGGTAAAAAAATTCAGGATGTGAAAAAACTTATCCAAAAGAAGATGATTGATGATAAATCAGCTGTCGTGTACTACGAACCGGAAAAAGTGATTATCTCAAGGTCGAATGACGAGTGTGTGGTCGCGTTATGCGACCAGTGGTACCTGGACTACGGAGAAGACTCCTGGAAAAAAGACGCTTTAAAAGCGCTGGATAATATCGAGACTTTTCACGAAGAAGTGAGGAAAAATTTCCTGGCTTGTCTGGATTGGTTGCACGAGTACGCTTGCTCGAGGACTTACGGGCTAGGAACTAAATTACCGTGGGATGAAAATTGGCTGATAGAGTCGCTGTCTGACTCTACGATCTACAACGCTTACTATACAGTAGCCCACTTGCTGCAGGGAGGAACCTTCAAAGGTGACAAGCCCAATGTTCTTGGGATAAAAGCAGAACAAATGACTCCAGAAGTTTGGGATTATATTTTCTTCAAGAACACAAAGTTACCTAAGACGGGGATCAAGAAAGAGGCACTGGAGCACATGCGTAGGGAGTTCCAGTACTGGTACCCGGTAGACTTGCGAGTTTCTGGGAAAGACTTGATCCAGAATCATCTTACATTTTACATTTACAACCACGTGGCGATTTGGTCAGATCAGCAAGAGAACTGGCCACGTGGAATCCGGGCGAATGGTCACTTGATGCTGAACTCCGCGAAGATGTCCAAGTCTGAGGGGAATTTCCTGACTCTGACTGAAGCTGTGGAGAAATTTTCTGCTGATGGAATGCGACTGTGTCTTGCAGATTCTGGGGACTCTGTTGAAGATGCTAATTTTGTTGAGTCAATGGCTGATGCTGGGATTCTCAGACTTTACACTTTTATTGAGTGGGTGAAAGAAGTCGTGGAGACTGAGAACACTTTCAGGAAAGGTAAGCCGACGACTTTTAATGATAAAGTTTTTCAGAGTGAGATGAATTTAAAAATTATGGAGACTAAGGAAAATTACGCGAAGATGCTGTACAAGGAAGCTTTAAGGACTGGGTTTTTTGAGCTGCAGACCGCGAGGGACAAGTACATTCAACTCAGTGCGCTGGAAGGAGTAAATTGGGGTTTAATTATGGACTATATTGATTTACAGACCATCTTGCTGGCTCCGATTTGTCCGCATGTATGCGAACATGTCAGGAGTATTATTCACAAAGAAAGTATACTAAAAGCACGCTGGCCAGAAGTTGGGCATGTTGATAATATTTTGATCAAGTCCTCGCAGTATCTGATGGACGCGGCGCATTCATTTAGGATCTTGCTGAAGAATCATACAGCTGTTAAAAAATCTGGGAAAGGTAAAACGGAGAGCATTCAGGTTGAAAAACCAGACCGGGGAATTATTTGGGTCGCTAAAACTTTTCCTCCGTGGCAGAGCACGGTTTTGACGACGATGAAAGAGCTTTATTGCAAGAACAATAATTCTCTGCCGGATAATAAAATTATTTCTGTGGAGCTGGGGAAGAAGAATGAACTTAAAAAGTATATGAAGCGGGTGATGCCGTTTGTGCAAGCTACCAGGGAAAAGATGCAAAATGTAGGCCTCGCTGCGCTCAATTTGACTCTGGAGTTTGATGAAGTAAGTGTTCTTATGGGAAGTAAGGAGTACTTGAAGAACACTCTTGATTTGGAAGATATTGAGATTCAGTATACTGATAATGCGCCGGAGAAAACTAAGGAGGAATGCTGTCCAGGAGCGCCTTATATTAGCTTCTTTGCGACTCCAGGAGTTGGAGTTAAAGCTATCAATCCTCAGAAGTGTAGCGGGCTTTTTACAATGAATGTTAAAGTTTGTGAGGGCAATACTGCTGGTGATGTTGCGGCTAAAATAGCGAAGGAAAATAAACGTATCAAAGGTAATTTTATTTTACACTTATTTATTATAAGTAATTGAATTGCGGCTTTAAGAAAAAATTATTAGACATTTTTTTTTTATAAAATTAAATTTTGAAAAATTTTTATCTAAAAAAGTATATAAAAAAAATTTCCCACGAATAATTATTAATTTTTATTGTCAAATTAAAACAAAAATTCTGGCCTTACTTATTAATAAATAAAATTTTATTAATAAAAATTTCTAGATGTATCATCGGTGCTTCTCTACCGGTACGAAGACCCGGTCCTAGGACCTAGAACAATCCCGCACCTAGAGAATATTCTCAATGGAAAAATACTGATACCATCAGACGCAGTATTCAACGTCAACCTCGAAACTAAAACAATAAAAATTAATAGTAAATCAAGCAAGGAGAGCTATTCACTAGGAAATGAAATTTTGTATTTTATCAAGTAGCGCTGTTAAAATAACTTAAACTTATTTAATTAAATACCATCTTGATAAATTTATTTTATTAAATTATTTAAGAATGAAAAAATTACATATAAATTTTATCAGCAAGATAACAAGTTCAAAGTATGCAAAAATATAAACTTTATCAAAATATGACCGTGAAAAAAATATTCAAACAGATGTTTCTCTCTCTTGGGACTTCCAAGAGTCAACTTGACTTCTAATTTTAGCGACATCAGCAGCGGTGGTTCTGCAGCAGCCTCCAATAAACTGGACTCCGAGTTCAAGCCACTCGTGAGTGTACTTCTTGATGTCACAAGATTTTCCGTCATTTTTCTTCCAACCTTCTCCAGGAGTAAAAACTTCCCCACTGTTGGGATAAGCAATTAAAGGCACTGGTTTTCCTTGACAGTCTTTGTTGATCTTGGACAAGTAAGCCGAGACATGATGAGGCGACAAGCAATTAACACCGACAGCAATCAGCTGACCTGGCAAAGCGTTTTTGTAACAGTTCAGAGCAGTTTCTTTGAAGTTACTCCCGTCGACCAGGGTGGACCCGTCAGTGGAGCACGAGAAAGACAGCCAAGCTCTGGCGCTTGGAAATTCTTTCAGCAACTCCACCAGAGCTTCAGCTTCCTCGGGGCAGGGAATTGTTTCAATTGCCAGAAGATCAACGCCGGCTTTTATCAGAGTCTCCATTCTGGGTCGGTGCCAATCTTTCAAAAATTCCTTGGACACTTTCTTACCGTAAGACCCGGTGTACTCTGAGCAGTCATGAAGAACGGCTCCGTAGGGCCCGCAAGACCCGGCGATCAACGGGTTGTCGTTCACCGCGTTCTCGTTGTTTTTTATTTCTTCTTTGTAGATTTTTACGGCCTGCTTCGCGAGATCTACGGCTTTTAAAATAATGTCTAGGCTGTCCGCTTCAGTGACACCTAGGTACTTACAGAATCCGTCCATCGATGCCTGGTAGGTGTTTGTCTCGATTATGTCACTCCCTGCGCGCAGAAAATCCAAATGTGTGTCACGGACCGCGTCAGGATTTGTCACCAAAAAACGTGCCGTCCACAGTGGATCTCCATCTGGGTTCTTGTTTACATGAGTGAATATTTGAGATGAATAGCTTCCGTCCAACACTTTTACCTTCGTCATTTTTTTTTGTTGTTAATTATTTATTTTCTGTAAATAAAATGATTGAAAGGCACAGCTGCGGCGGAGATTAGAAATTAAGGTTAGAAATTTTACTCAATGCACTGGAACTGGACGCGATCCGGCGAACTGCGTAATATTTAATAATGCACGTGCATATATACGTTATTGTGATTGTTGAAAAATAATAATAAAAATAAAAATAAAAAAAAACAAAGAAAGACAACGCTACCTACTGGAAGTTATTTTAAGATGTTCGAATTAAAGTCGTTAACTGTCAACCGAGTGTCATATGGATAAATATTATAATGATAAATTTATGAAGTAAATCTTCATAATATTTTTCTGAATTGATTTCTTTTTAATGAAAATTTTTATTGATCAAATTTTTATTTAGTTTTATAAATATTTTATTAATTTGCAATTAATGTTCGCAAAAATAAATCTGTGTTAAAAGTGATAGTGAAGTTAGCTGACGACTGTCAATTTTTTGATAAATTAATTATTTTTAAACAATGCTTCTAAAAATTTACACTTGTAATTTTTATGACACTGAAATTTACAGCTGTTAAAAATTTTTTTTAAAAATTGCTTTTTCAATTTTTTTTTAATTTCTACATGTCAATTTTTTTTCTTATTTTTTTTTTGCCACAATTTATTTGTTAAAAAAAATTATTTAAAAAAAATTGCATTTTTAATTTTTTAAAATTTCTAAATGTCAATTTTTTTCTCATAATTTATTTGTTAAAAAAAAATTTTTAAAATAAAAAAAATCTGCTAGATAAATCTTGATAAAATTTCTAATATCTGCCAAAGCTTCAGTGTCATCAATAAAAGCATAATAAGGCACATTAAATAATTTATAATCCTAAAATCAGACATCTAAAAATAATTAATTTCATAAAATAAATATTTTTTAATTATTTTAATGATTTATAATTAATTTATAAAAACTACTAGATGTCAATAAAAGTCAGTATCATACTCAACAACCCAAACAAATTAAAAAGATAAAAATAATAATAAAAACAATTTTTATTAACAGTTATTCACAACAAGGAATAAATTTTTTCTTCTGCCATTTTCTGACTTCAACAATAATCTTGGCAACATCATCAGCGTAAGTTCTACAGCAGCCTCCAACATATCTGACTCCGAGATTGAGCCATTCATCGATGAAAGTTTCCAGGGGTGGTTCATTTCCGTTCTTCTTCCAGCCTTCAGAAACAGTGTAAGTTTCCCCACTATTAGGATAAACAATTAGCGGGATGAATTTGTTGTCCTTATTATTCTGAATTCCTTTTATCAGAGGCGTGACAGCGGTAGGAGCAAGACAGTTAATTCCCACAGCAATCAGCTGTCCGGGAACTGCATTATTGAAACAGGAAGAAGCGACAGTTCTGAAGTCACTGCCATCAACGATAGACTTTCCGTCATTTTTACACGAAAAAGACAACCAGGCCTTGATGTTCGGGAACTCCTTGATGAGTTCCACCAGCGCTTCAGCTTCTATTTGGCAAGGAATAGTCTCCAGCGCGATGAAGTCAACTCCGGCGTCAATGAGGGTCTGGATACGAGGTCTGTGCCATTTTTTTAAAAATTCTTTTGATATATTAGAAGCATATTCACCTGTGTACTCCGACCCGTCATGCAAGGAAGCTCCGTAAGGTCCGCAAGACCCGGCAATTTTCGGTTTTTTGTTAGAAACTTCCTTGTCCTTTGTCTCCAGCAGATAAACTTGGAGCGCCTGCTTCGCCAGGTCCACTGCTTTAGTTATCAAGTCGAAGCTCTCGACTTTTGTCAGCCCCAGGTGCTGAATAAATCCTTCGATCGACGCCTGGTAGGTGTTGGTAATTATTATATCTGCTCCCGAGCGCAGAAAATCTAGATGTGTCTGATAGACAGCTGTAGGATTCGTTGCTAGGAACCTGGCAGTCCACAGAGGATGTCCGTCGACTTTCTCGCCCACATGCACCGAAAGCTGGGTCGAAAAACCGCCGTCTAAAATTACTACCGACATTGTGAGTATTCCACGGATTCAATCACCACTACTTTACAGAACACACCAGAGTAATTCTGGTATTTTATTTAACTCGCGGTTGAGCTTAATAAAAAAGAGATTCCAAAGGTCAGAATTAATGCCACTTTAACTGACGGATATAATACAGTTGAGTTTATCAGTTTATCAGTACCCGTGTAATTTATAACACAATATTTATCTATCCGAGACATTTTATTCTTTTTAATAAACAATAACATTTAAATGTCAAAACAATTATTTGTGATTGGATTTACGGTAAATATTTACAAGTGGGGTCAACTATTTTAATTTTCATTTTTTTGAACGAAATTTCTGTTTGATTTTATTGATAAATTTTTTTTTTTAAATACATAAAAAAATTAACTTAAAAAAAAAAAGTTGATTACAATTTTAACAATTTTTTTGTAGAATTGTGATATTTAATTTTTTTTTATGTATTTAAAAAAAAAATTATATCAAAAACATCAAAAAAAAAAAATAAAGTAGAAATTTTATCCAAAAACATAAAAAAAATTTTTTTCAAATTTTTGAAGGCAAAAAAGCTATCAAAATTTTTATTTTTTTAAAATTAATTAAAAAAAAAAAAAATTAGAAAATGTTAATTTTTTACCTAGTTATGGCCAAAAATGGGGTTGACCCCACTTTAAAATAATTACCGGATTAAATTTACATTAATTTGTTGTTGTTACATTATTTATATTTGACCAGACTTTTTAATTGATAATGATAATAATGTTTACAAAAAAATTATGTGATTATTTATCATATTATTTTTATTTATAAATTTATCTCACTGTTTATTAATCTCTCATTTAAATTGCTTGATAAATCTTCTTTTAATAAAATTTATGTGTCTGTAAATATTACAATTATAAATTTTCTACGTTTTACTCGATTATTTAAATTTATATTTATAGTATACATTAATCATTTGTCAATTTTTTTAAAAGCAATTCGGACAAAACGTAGATTTATAAAATACTTGTGATTTTTTTTTTTTTTTTTTTTTTTAATTTA
>JZSA01006558.1:0-42176 GCA_000956155.1 Cotesia vestalis | reverse complement strand
ACTTTGTTTTTTTTTTTTTTTTTTTTTTAGTAATTTACACATTCAATTAGACAAAAAAAAATTGATAATATAATATGTACAATTAGTATAGATATACATGATTAAAATATAAATAATTTTATCACAAATTCACTTCAAGCCAATTAAATATCGGAAATTTTTCAATCATTTCTTCAGTGCTTTTATCATTAAAGTTGATTTTTTTTTTTTTAATAATTAATTAATTAATCGATGTAAAAATATATTAAAAACTATTAAAGTGTAAAAAGAGTTAGCTTAGGTCCTCCTTTGGTTAATAAATATTCTGGCGATAGAAATATTTATCAAAAATTATCAATAAATATTTCGAACCATTTATAAAAAATCACTAGACTTATTGTGATAATTTTGAATAGATAAATTATCTAAATACAATTAGTAATTAATTTTCTGAGACTGTGCGTAAAAAATTTAATGCAGTATTAAAATTAATTAATTTAATCCTAATTATTAATTATCGAATGCTACCAAGAGGAAACCACTCAATAGTTTCGTTAGTAAGCTCGAAATGACCGAGAGGCAAGCGAATACCACCAAGAAATTCATTTTCTTGAAGAGTATCATGATTCCAGATAGTTGCTTCCAGAGTCCGCTCTTTAACAACATCAAGCGGCATTCTGTACTCCAGCATTTCCATAAATGATGGATGACAATTTTTCTTGACTACTTTTGTCTTTCGTTTGGTTGCTTTTGTCGGGTCTGGCTTCAGGTATACTTTTACATAAGTGTTGGGCTCTTGAGCGTTAGCAACCTTTGGCAAGCCTCTGGCGTGATGAATCATTACTGATAATGTACCACGACTGTAGTGCAAGGATAATTTTATTTGTCCGCATTGAATGTTGTCTCTGACTCTCTTCTCGGCCCACCAATTTCCAACTGAAATTATTTTTAGGTAAAAAATAAATTAAAATAATTAAATATAAATATTAATTAATTATTTTTTTTTTTTAATTTTTACCTTTTACTTTACGAAGATGAATATCAGCATTTTGTTGATCTCGAAGAAGCGGGTGAAAAAATGTATAAACAAGGTCACTTTGTGATATTTCAGGTGCCATTTTAAATAGGCTAAGTAAAAATTTTTCGATATCTGCTCGTCGTTTATCTGCCACTTGTTTAATATTTGATCTGCCTACGCTCATACCATTCGGTAAACTGAAAGTAAATAAACAAAAAATTATAACATGAAATAAAATAAATTAAGTTTATAGCTGACATTATTCCAACATTAAATAGAGCAAAAAAAAATTTTTATTCCACGTGTTGAAGCATTTTTTAGATATAAATAATCTCAAGCGTACGGACAAATTAGATAGAGCGTTATAAACTGATAATTCACGATGAATCACCTATAATTAAGGTCTATTTCAGATAAGACAAGATAACTAACGCGAATCAAGCAATAAAATTCCCTGGGACAATTATCAGTGTTAAATATTTGTTGTAATAAACCAGAGTATTAATTTTAACAAACAATATGGGTTTGAAATGGTTTCGTGCGAGAATGAAAATCCAGCAGAAAAATTCATCTGTAGAAGTTCCGGGACTCTATCGGCAATTTGATAGTGATTTGCAGTTTGACAGTGAGCCAGCGAGATCTGAAGATAAAAACACACCGAGTACATCGGAACCGAGAGCTTTAATTCAGCCAAAAAATTTTCCAGTGTCTTCTGTGACGACAAATCTTTCACCGCCTCAAAATCCATTGGCGAAATTATCCAATTCTGAAGATAATAATAATAATAATGGTATAAATTCTAGAGAAAATTTTGTACCGAAAATAGAGATGAATTCTCCTGAAACAACTAAAAATAAAATGAAGAAGAAGAAAAAAGAACGGGCTCCAGTACCCGATTCGTCAATTGGTGAAAATAAAAATACAAAATTTATAGTAGCGCAGAGAAAAAAAGAGTACAAAGAAAGTGAAACAGAAATATAATATAAAAATAAATTACCTAGCTACTTTGGCAAGAGGAAAATGGATGCATAGTTTCTGATAAAATTCACAGAACTCTTTGTACGAACGGAATAAGTAAGTCGGGTCTGGCTGACCCTTTCTCTGAATTCTCAAAATATACATGTAATATTTCTCCGGGTCGTAGCGTTTTTGATATCCATGAACTTGAACACTTGTAAGTTGTCCTTCTTGCTGCATTCTGTAGGGAAAAAAAAAAAAAAATGATGAAAAATTGATGAAAATTTTTTTACTGTGTATTGATAATTTTTAGTGGTTTAATTTCTTACGTGTATGTACGCGGGATAAATGACAATAGTTCACCATCGTTGTGATCGCCGGTGAACCTCAACTGTGCCAAATTGTGAAGGAAAAAATTGAACTGAGTGAACCAATTTTTAAGCGAGCTTTCAATCATCCTCGCGAAAGTCGCAGCAGCTTCAGGATTTGTTTGTCCTGGCAGAAGAGCTTTTTGTACATAACTCACAGCATCCATCGTCACTCCGGGAATCCCAGAAGATGTCATCTGAGGATTTGTGTATTCGTTCATTTTTAATTTATTAAACGTTTCTTTAATATCAATGTCACTTAATTTTTTATTCATTTGTTCATTATCCCGCGCTATTTCTTGTAATAAACTTTCCATTATTTAAAACTAAAATTACACTTAATTTTCAATTAAAAAAATTTTTTTTATAATTTAAAAGAAGTTTGTTTGTTATTTGTTTCTCTACAAGCTGAGAATAACTGAGATACTACGAACGATTTCCTCTCAGAGACTAATTAACATAATGTAGTGAAGTTAGTGAAGCGATAATAGAGCACCTCTGATAACAAAACAGGATGAGCTCTTCCGTTGTGGTTTTTATATGTTTTCATAATATTTACTTCAGTAGAACTTATAGAGTAAGCGTAATCGATATGTTATAATTTTATAAATATAAACAACTTTAAGCCATAGAAAATTATTAAATTGTCTGTGAAAAAAATTATTTACCAGCCCAAATAAATGTAGAATAAGATTTCCATGTTTCCGAACGATGTTAAAGGCTTGACAGCACAAATCTACAAAATTATGGAATTTAGCTGATGGTTTATCGCCTCCATTTATCACATACGCCATATCTGAAGTCAATACGAACGGCGTTCGATCTCTAGATTTAAAATAAAATATATAAATTAATAATAATACAGAAATTAAATTTAAAAATTAATTTAGTCGACATTTAAAAATTTTTTAGAATTATTAAAAAAAAAAAAAAAAAATTTTTTTTCCCAAAAAAAAAAATTAAAATAAATTTTAATTGATTAAATTATTAAAAGATTAAAATTAATTAAAATAATTCCTGAAATAAAATAAAATTACCTTTTAAAGTTACCAAACATTTGCGCGTCGCCTAAAAACTTTCCAAAGTCAATATGAAATAAATGACCAGAGGTCTTGAGCATAATATTGTCATTGTGTCTGTCGCAAATCCCCAAAATATAAGTAGCGACACTGTAACCCGCGCAGGAGCGGGTAAAATTTTCCACCGCTCTCTCGTACTCCAATTCCGAAGGATTATGTTTGGCAAGCCACTCGGCAATAGGTCTGTCCTTAAAAGACCCGGTGAGACCGAACTCAACCTGAATTTTTCTCAAAGTTTCAGCGTTGGTCACCATCTCAATCATTCCACGCTTGTTTCCCGTAGGTACACAAGCGAATGTCACCATTTTCAAATCCAAACCCTCTTTGAGCCATAATTTATCCATTATTCTTACCATTTGAATCGTCAACATATCTTGCTGCAAATCATCTCCAACTTTGAATATCGCCGGACTAATGACATTGTCGCAGCTTATGAAGCTTATCTTCAATGGTAATGTAAATGATGGAAAATATGAACAAGTTTGAATATTTATTCCAAATACTTGTCTGCTGGGTGACAAAGGTAAACAAGTACCCTCATCTTCAGCCAATTGACCATGTATATTTTGCAATCCCAACTTTAATGATTCCATTCTTAATGATTCTTTAGTTGTTTTTATATTTTCAGCAATTTCATTAAGATTTTTGACTAATAATTGCTGAGTAAGAAAACTATTTCTCAAAGCTTCGCCAATTACTGCCAGCAGCGCGCGAAGCATTAATTGTAGTCTTCTTTGGTACCGAGTAAAACTTATACTTCGGTCATCTTCTTGCGATGATTCACCAGAATTCTGTAAATAAATTTATTTATTTATTTATTGATGCAAAATGTCTTTTTTAAATTATTCCTTTATAAATAATAAAAATTTTTTTTTTTTTTTTTTTTTTAGAATTTTAATAAAATAAAACTTACCTGAGGACTCTGTCCAGGAAGTGATTGAGTCAAAAGCCAATAAATATGATGAGCAACACGTGGTGACAGTAGCGCCCTTTCCAACAAAAATCTCGCAAGAGGAGAAGCTTCATAAGTTTCATGCTTCAACGCCTGAAGCAGCTGCGGAAGATAATCAACAAGCTCATCATTACTGAGCTCGCGGATCCACCCAACAGCCATCTCTCTAACTTTAATATCCGGAAAGCAAGGCAGTAGCAGCTGAAGCGCTTGAACAGGTGGCAGCGGGCTCCAAACTCTCAATGAAGCGTGAAGATCTGGAAGACAAGCCCAGTCCCAGCTATGAGCAGCCAGCAAAACTTTTGGCAGCGCTTCCGGAATTTCATGTAAGTAGTGTCGTTTTTCCCAGAGAATTTCCCTCTCATCAATCGGCGGTCTTGAGAAAGTGTCCTGCTGACAAATGTCTATCAGCAGTTCTTTAGTATTTTGATCCAGTAAATTAATATCCAGCGACTCTACATCATGATCTCTCAGCTCGGTGGGAAATAGCACTCTGCCTCCGTAGTCAGGGAGTTCTAGTCCAATTATCGGATTGGTTTCTCCGTAAGGATGGATCCCAGGAGCCGGAGCAGGTCCAAGTCGTTTATCAGCGGCCGCTGGCCAGAGCGACAGGAAGAAATTACCCTGACTCATTACCCCGTCGTAATCAAAAAATTGTATTGCACCCCATCCTAATTCTTCTTTCTGCATCGAGCCCTCGGTCGACGAATTAGCGTCATGCTCAGTTGGCTGCAGAGTTCTTCCATAAATCACCAAGACTAGTCTCGCTTCGCGAGGCACTTGGCAGACACTTATCCCGCGAAACTCCAACCAAGTATTGAAAAGAATTCTAGAATAAAAATTAACATTAAGCGTCATCGGCTCCGAGAGCACCGGATTACCAACAGGCCTGGTTCCATGAAAAATCTGAGCGGCTACAATGTAATCATCGTGCTTCCACGAATTGGGAATTCTGTGCAAAGCTCCTACTCTCACCAGCACAGTGTCCAGCACCTCCGAAGACACCAGACTATTTGACAAATATTCACCGCGTAATTTAAGCTGAAAATCTACCCGAAAAGCATGGCAGTAAGTCTCAACAAGATCTTGAATAGCGTCGCGTATTTTGTGACAATGCGACCCCAGAAGCTCGGGAAATTTTGTCCTTAAAGTAACCACCGAGTAATCACCATCTTCGTGTAAAATTTCTGGTTTTTTACACTCGATATTAGTCGTGTGCATTTGAGGCAAAAATTGACAACAAGCGTTGACAAAATTATCCACTGCTTCTGTTATTTCGTAAGTTTCAATATTGCCCATCAACGCGCAGACTGCTTTAACAGACTGGACGACTCCTCGTGGTTGTAATTGTGGTAAAAGACTAGAACTATGATTAGGCGCAGCTAGTTGAATAGCTGCTGTTTCAACACGTTCCATTTCCTTCTCGACTGTCTCCAATAAAATAATCAACGTGTCGTAAGAAATAGGCTCCAAAGGTTCGTTGGGAAGAATATCTTCTAATTTTAAATCTTGATCTCTGTTGTCGTCTTGCAGCGACCGAGCAATGGATCTTTTTATTTGTGCTCGGGTTATTATCGCCAATTCAATGTCCTTTTCAAGTTTAATGCACTGATGAATGTACTCGTACTGCGCTAAGGTTGTATTGGGAGCTAAATATTCAGCCAGACCCCAGACTCTTAAACAGTATTTTTCTACATTGACAAGATTGTCTTCTAACGAGCAAGCTACGTTGAGAATAACGTGCTCGACGCTGCAACTTACGTTGCAAGTAAAATTAATGGACGGTGCTGGATTTTCTGGATTGCTGACGTCTGACAATTGCGGGTGGACTACCAGCTTTATGCTGGTCCCTTCTGGATAAAGATTCTCCATCATGGGGCTTATCACGTGTCCGATGTTTGTGTTAGGATCGTTGAAAGGAAACTCGCTCCTCACGGCTTTGATCATCAGGTGGAACGCCTTCAGATCGCAGTCTTGCAAAGAAGCACGAGCTTTTACTACAGTCACATTTTCTTAGAGACGAGTCTGACGCTTTCGTCGGCGGTCTAGGGACGTACGACGTTTTTCGATCGTGTTCCAGGCAGAGGAATTTCTTGGAGGCAGTGGCGGCGCTGCGGGGGACACTGCTGGGGAAGTTGGGGTTTTTTCTACCGCTGCGTACACCGGATCGGAGCTTATGCTTTCATTTGTGCTGTACATGTAGTCAAACGGGTCGAATGGGTCGTAAACAGATCCGTCGATCTGGCTCGATTCATCCTTCGGCGGGGTTAATTCTTTTATTGCTTCAGTCTTTATCAGCAGAGGATCAAAGGCCTCTAGGACGCTTACTCGTACATTTGTCTTGTCTTCGGGACTTTCAAATGCACTCAGATCTATTAGGTTATTATTTGGCTTTTTTTCTATTACTTTTAATACTTGCAGCTGGCCATCTTCTATGGGGAAAATTGGCTTCGTTGAACCTGGGCCGGTGATTGGTGGGCGGTAGTTCATAGGCAATGGTGGGATCTAAAAATATAACAATTTTTATTAGGAATATTTTAATATAAATATTGAGAAATTTTATTTTTGATGATACTCAAATTAGAAGACGTTTAGAAATTTTTTAATTAAATAAAAAATTTTTCATTTTTAGTTTTGGTAATTTTTTACATGTAAAAATTTTTTTTTAGTATTTTTGGGTAATAATTTTTTTAATAAAAAAATTTTTTTAATTTTTAAATGACACCTGAAAATTTTAAAAATTTTTTTATGAAAAATTAATTATTATAAAATAAATTCACAATAATAATTTTATTTTTTTTAATTTCTAAATGTGAAATTTTTTTGTTATAAAAATCTAAAAAATTATCTAAAGATGTCTGTTAAAATTAGTATCATAAATTTTTAGGTAAATAATTTAAATTAGTGAGTTTGATGAAACTAAACTTAAATAATTATAATCTACAATGAAATAAAAATAACAAACATTCACTCAACAATTGATGATTTAATATGAAAATATTTATATTAATGGTGAGTGCTATTAAAACCTTGATATTAAATATACCTGAGCGAAGAAATAATTACTAAAAGTAAAAAAATTCCAAGCCAGCTGGAATACAAGATAAAATATAATAAAATAAAGATACTATTTATATTTAATATAAAATGTTCACCTGTGGAATACCGTCACCGACACTCTCGGCTTGCGTTATCACCGGGCTGATTCCCGGAGTGCCAGGTGTGCAGGGCGCAGTAGAAGCACGAGGTCCGGGAGAAGGCGAGTGATAGCGAAAGTCGTGGGTCTGGTACGCCGCTGCTGAGCTGTTGCTTCTCGAAACTCTTGTTGTTCTTTTGAGAAGTGACGGGTGTGTATCCCACTTGGGCTCGATAGAAGGCTGCGATATCGCCGGGACAGCTGACGCAGTTGTGCTGCTACAATAGTCATCCAAACTAGACTCCGATTTAACGGGACTGGTAAAATTAATTAGGTCGGTTGTGTTGGAGGATGCTGGGCCTACTGTTGTTGTTGAATTACGCCGACTAGGTATTGGCGGTGGCGCTATTATTGGAGAATTTTTCGACTGCGTACCTCCAGGCCTTGGTCTACTTCTTAATTGTAATCTGTATTGATATTTTCAATCAATTAATTATAATAACATATTTTTAATTATATTTTTTTACACGAGAAAATATTTTATTTGTTATCATTGTCATTATTCAATAATTATTATCAATAGCATGTATTTTAAATTATTAAGAGAAAAAGAAAAATTTTGTCTCCAGTTGCTAATCTTTTAAAATTCCTCTGACTTGAAGTGATTTATTCTTTTTTTTTTTTTTTTTTTATTAACAGGAAGTTATTAAACCAATTAAAGTCTTGATAAACTCTTGAAATTTCTTACTTTTAGTTCATAAAAAATAATACATAAAAAAGAAAAAAAAATACTCCGTTTCGAAAATAAAGGAAATAATTCAACGAATGAAATAAAATATTTATCTCAGTGTACTTAAATTTAATTATTTAATTAAAAAGCTTACTTGTCCATAGAAGAAGTCGAACTATCTACTTCAGAAACATTACTGCTATTAGAATGACTACATTGTTGCGCAGTGAATGTATTTTGTAAATAATTATTAGAGCACTCTAACTGTTTTTGGAGTTTAAATTTCTCCAAGGCCAAACTCTCCAAGCTGAGAGCTTGTGCTCTTTCCAAGTCTTCCTGAAACTGCTTATCATAATCCATGACAGCTCCCCGTTGAATGCTCTCGTTCTTAGCGTGGTTTGACATCTAAAAAAAAAATAAAAATAAAAATAAAAAAAAAAAATAATAACTCCAACACCAAAAATAGTATAAAAATAAAAATAAAAAACTCAAGACTTTTTATTGTACAAACCATTTTCTCCAAGGAACAAAAATAACTGAACGATGACGCCACGACTGCAATTTGCGAATTTTATCAAGCGTAATGTGCATTTACAACCAAAGGATCCCAAGATCTTAGATTGTATATATTAAAATATGACTATGACTAAATAATGAGCCAATGTTAATGGAGTAAACACGACTGTCCATTTTAAAGCGCCTAGCTTTTATTTATTTATTTATTTTTTTATTATTATTGTAAACAGTCACTTACCCTGTCATTATTGCTACCGAATAAATTCAGTGTTGACTAACATTGCATTTCATTAGTATTATAATTATATGGGTATAAAATTAATGAATCAACACCGTTACTTCCGAGGCTTCTGAACTAGCAACCGTGTCATCGCGGTGACATCCTCAATGGATATGCGTTATATATGTGTACTGCAGAAATTAAAATATACGTATACACACATGTTTTAAATTGTATGTTCAAGTTAAATGTAAATATGTGTTAAAATGGTTAAGAACTCTACTCAACTCTACTGAGAGTGCTGTAAACTAACCAATTTAATTTATAACACTGAAGTTAGCCGTCAGCTGTTAAAAAAAATTTTTTTAATTTTTTTAAAAAAATCAATCACAATAAAAAAATGCTTCCAAAAATTTTCACTTGCAATTTTTACTAATTTTCACATGTGAAACTGTTTAATTAATTTTTTTTTTTTAATAATTGCATTGTTATAAAATTTTAAAATAATTTTTAATGTCTGCAACTTCAGTGTCATTTTAATTTAGTACACCCTGAAGTTGCCTTCGAATAAGTTTGACTAGGTGGCGGCACCTCCTGATTTCTGCAATTGGAAATAGCACTGAAGTTGTCAGATATTAAAAATTTTTTTGGAATTTTGTAGCAATTAAATTATTAAAAAAAAATTTCATTAAAAAGTTTCACATGTAAAAATTAATAAAAATTACAAGTGACAATTTTTAAAAGTATTTTTTTATTGTAATTAATTTGTTAAAAAAATTTTTAAAATTGACAGCTGACTGCTAACTTCAGTATTATAATTGGAAAATGGTTATAAGTGAAAGACATAAAGACTACAAATAATAAATAGATGTCAAATACTTGCATAAGTGTCATTAATAAAATAAATAACAGCTGACAGTTATAATCTATATCAATTAATTAATTGTTGGTTTATATTTTACCTTGTTTTTTTAATTTTATCACAATATATATTTTTATTTTATTGTAATTCAGTCAAATATGGCGGTGAGTTTTTTTATTTACAAACAATTTAGTTATTTTTAAATATTCTTCTTTTTTTTTTAATTGATATTTTTTAATGTACTTGTTGATACTTTTTTTTTTTTTTTTTTTTTCATTCAGCAAAGACCAGATGACCATCGGCGAAAATGGAACAGAGAGGAGTACGAGCGGTTGGCGCTTCAACGTCTCCAGGAGGAGATCGCCGAGGAAGAACTGGGTATTCCAAAGCAACCCGCGGTGAAAAGAGAACTGCTGAAACAGCGAGACTATAAAGTTGATTTGGAGTCGAAGCTTGGGAAGAGTGTGGTCATTAATAAAAATACACCTTCTTCACAAACTGGAGGGTAATTAACTATTTTTAATAATTATAATTGTTTACTAATGTCTTCAATTTTTTTTTTTTAGATATTATTGCAATGTTTGTGATTGTGTTGTAAAAGATTCAATAAATTTCTTGGATCACATAAATGGCACTAAACGTAAGTTGAGTAATAATGAAAATTAATTTAGTAAATATTTAATAATTTTTTTAACAAATAAATGATGGCAAAAAAATTGACTTGTAGAAATTTAAAAAAATTAAAAATGCAATTTTTTAAAACAAATTTATTTATTAAAAGAAATAAAAAAATGGTCGACTGCTTACTTTAATGTTATTGAGTAATATAAGAAAAGTAGACAACTAATTATTAGCTGTCATTATTTATAAAATTATTTATTTTTATTTAAGGGAAAGCATTTGAAAATTTTATTTTCTTATTTTAAATAATATGATTTTTTTTATCGTTTAAATTTGATGTCACCTGATTTTTTATGAGTTTTGTAACATTAGCTACAAAATTTCGATTTTTAATTTAGAAAGTAGTCATTTAATTGGTTAATTATAATTTACTCAACTTTTCCTTTTTTCTATTAATAAAATTCTATTTCATTTTCATTTCTATCAATACATTAATTTAAAAATTTGTAAATTAAAAATAATAATCTGATGTAATAACACTAATTGCCTGTAATTTTTAATTTACAATCTAATTATATGTATTTTAAATAGATCAAAGAAATTTGGGAATGTCGATGAAAGTCGAACGATCGACATTAGAACAAGTAAAAGCTCGCTTCAATGCAAATAAAAAAAAATTGGAAGAAAAGAAGAAAGATTATGACCTGGAGCAACGAGTCAAGGAATTAAAAGAAGAGGTACTTATAATTTTTAAATAATTTATTCACTACTTAGGTGACAGACAAAAATTCTCAACTAAATTTAGGTCACTTGTGTAACTAAAAATTGTCTACTGTAATTATAAATAATTCTGTAGATAGCAATCAAATAAATTACATAATTACTCTTTATTAAATTGAATAATTGTTACAGGAAGAAAAAATAAAAGAGTATAGAAAGGAAAAAAGAAAAGACAAGAAACGGAAAATTGAAGAAGCCAATGATGAAGAAATCGGTAGCGGTGGTGATGAAATGGCAGCAATTATGGGATTTTCAGGCTTTGGATCAAAGAAAAAAAAATAATTTATTTATTTAAAAGAAGTTACATATATTTTAAATTTTACGACAAATTTATAATGTTTAACATTACACTCAAAATAACTATCACAAAATATAGATGACATTTTTCATCTTTTTTTAGTTATACACGTATTAATCACCAGTTTTAATTATCTAGGATTAAGTAGTTATTTTTTTAATGACTTATTAAATTAAGTTTACAAAGTACTAAATTTGTTTTATATAATAAAATAACAAAGTATTTAAAATTTTGAAATAATTATTAAATAAATAAAATTCATTTTTAATGAATTATAACATGCCTTATTTTTTTCAATAGAACATTTGTCCCCTTGAATAACTCTTGCGTACTCTATACGCTTAATCACGTAAAATAAAAAAAGAAAACTATCTAAAAAACAGAGAAATAAAAAAAAAAACAAATACTTTCAATCACGTCCGGCTTAAACACCGTCAAGGAAGTTAATAACTCCCCGAACCTGTTCTTTAATCTCCTTCATCGATACAGTCTTCAATTTTTCGCGTAAGTCAGTGCTTGCAGGAACAATACGACTTGGAGGAACTTTCTTCCAGCCTTCGCTAAGCTCATCGCAGCAATTAGAAAGCAGTTTGACAGGAGATGAATCAGAACTGTCGCTAAATTCATTTTCGCCAGACGATTTTGGAAACATTGGTGTTTGCAGCAAACTAAATTGCGAACTTGGTGACGGCGGAGTGAAAATTTCAACCGCAGGTTTATTCCTTAAATTCAAAGGATCATCTTTAAAATCAGACCGCTCTACAGGACCTGCCTGAGAATTAATTGGTGATTCTAAAAAAGGAGTAAGTAGCTGAGTATCACTTTTAGCGTAGTCGTGATCAAAACTAGCAAAAAATTGGTTCAAATTTGGTGTAGGAAAAGATTTAATGCTTGAGCATTGACTAAACCCTCCTGAAGGAATCTCTGGGTCACTTTCATTGAAGCTAAGTCTCTCGAAGGACCGACGAACTGAATTAAATTCAGACAGTGAAACAGGCTCGCGATATTTTTGGCCAGCTGGCCAAAAATAATCCTGCGAAGCTATTGACTGGGATGGAGGAGAGACTTCTATGTCAATTATTGAGTCTCTTTGGCTTTGAGAATTCATTGGAGTTGGTACATATTCTTTTATAGTTGACGAAGGGGTTCTTAAATCATACGTCAAGTTTCCTTGGCTTTGAGAAGACGTCTGAGTCGGTATATATTCTGTCAAAGCTGTCAAAGTTGGTGAAGAAATATTAGTGTCATCAGTTTTTGAAATTTCTTGAATTTGAAAAATTTCTGGGCTTGATTTATCTTGCAGAATTACTTCTTCTTGACTCTCATGCTTGTCATCACACGCACCTAACCCAGCAAAAGGATATTTATTGAGTTTCTCCATCAATTCTCTTCTTATTGATGATTGTGACCATTTTTCTTCCGGTTGCGGAGAGGATTCAAAGCAAGGGGAAGAAACGTGCTCATTACATTCACCTGACCCAGCAAAAGGATATTTGTTGAGTTTCTCCAACAATTCTCTTCTTACTGATGATTGTGACCACCTTCTTTCCGATCGCGGAGAGGATTTAGAGCAAGGGGAAGCAGCGGGATCACATTCACCTAATCCAGAAAAAGGATATTTAATTTTTTTGCCAGCTTCGGAGATTGAATCCAAATATTTTTCAGTGCTTGATTTCATTGGAGTTAATTTGCGTTTTTTACTAGGCGTTTGCTGATCACTGTCATTGATTTCTATCCATGAGTATGTTTCAGGGTCAAAAATCTTCCGCTTCTTGGGCGTAGGTGGACAAGAATTCTCCTTCGTTTCAGAATAATAAGGATTGCGCAATCCGTATAATCTGAGAGCTTTCTTCGGAGTTGAAGGGATTGTCATTGGGCTTGTCATTTTTGAAAATTTTTTGTCAGTCGGATTGGTCAGAAGGTAATCTTCTATCTTCGATGGAGGGGAAGATGACTTTAATTTTTTGACAAGAGGATTTAGTTTTTTGACTACTTTAAACGGTGCTGGAATGCGCGGTTTTTTTTCTCGGGTCTTCAACAGCTCTTCGGCCAGAGCACCTGTGACTTTTTTCTCGCCAGTCCTATTAAATGAGAAAATAATTCAGTTTAAAATTAATATCAATTGCTCAGAAATAGAAAGTTTATCTACTTTTACTAATTAACGAGACATTAATCCGGATTTTTATTAATTATAATTAGAAATAATCCGTTTGATTAAATTGTAAATTTTTACCTGACATCTGATAATTTTTAGAATTTTTTTTAATAAATAAATTATAGCAAAGTAAACTTATTTAAAAAATTCAATTTTAAGAAGCTCTTAAAAATTATAAACTTATAATTTTTAATTTTTAACATGTCAAGCTTTTATTTTCATTTTTTTCTATTAATTTTTTAATAAGAAAAATCCTAAAAATTGTCAGATTTTTGTTAATTTTATTTTAATTAATTTTAGTATCACAATTTCAATGTAATATATTTACCTTACAATATTTCCCATAAAACAAGGAATTCCAAATTTAACCAGAGCTTTTCCTTTGAGTTGTTTCTCCGTCAAAAAAGGGTATCTCACTTTCAGCAGCGCAATTTCCCTCTGAATGATATTGTGCCAATTATCACCTGTTGGAACTTTGACAATAGCCTTATTAATCCACTTGTCAACGACGTCAAAGCACTTATTCTCGCATTTAGCATAATTATTAAATTTTAATTTCGGTTTCACATCATCAGCGTCTTTAGAATAGCAGACATCATCATGCTCGACTTTAATAGCCATTAATTTTTTATTAAAATCCAAATCACAATCCATCATTAATTAATACTGTCTGTTATTAGATTTTTTTACTAATAACTCATGCAAATGTTATAAACATTCCTTAAATTTTAGATAATTTCGGTAGCTCTTACTTACGTCGTTGTTTTTTAGTCCCTTTGTCTCTTAGTTACGCCATTAATAACCGTCAAAACACTTGCTGCCAAAAAATAGTTGAAGGTTTTGAATTTTCGGCCATCTGGCGGCAGCCGGAAAAATTAATTATGTTGCCAAAAAAAAATAATGCGTACATTTATTGTTAAAAAATAATTCTAAAATAACTGTTTTAATAAAAAAATAAAAATAAAAAAATTTAGTGAAGTTAAATAAAAAATAAATAATAATTTAATTAATTAAAACAAAATAAAAGTAAAAATACAAAGAAGAAATAAATTTTTTAACAAAGTGATAAAGTTTTTTTAATTGACATTTTTAAAACTAAAATTAAAAAATAATTATAAAATAAGTGTTTTAATAAAAAAATCAAAATAAAAAAATTTAGTGAAGTGAAATAAAAAATAAATAATAATTTAATTAATTAAAACAAAATAAAAGTAAAAATACAAAGAAGAAATAAATTTTTTAACAAAGTGATAAAGTTTTTTTAATTGACATTTTTAAAACTAAAATTAAAAAATAATTATAAAATAAGTGTTTTAATAAAAAAATCAAAATAAAAAAATTTAGTGAAGTGAAATAAAAAATAAATAATAATTTAATTAATTAAAACAAAATAAAAGTAAAAATACAAAGAAGAAATAAATTTTTTAACAAAGTGATAAAGTTTTTTTAATTGACATTTTTAAAACTAAAATTAAAAAATAATTATAAAATAAGTGTTTTAATAAAAAAATCAAAATAAAAAAATTTAGTGAAGTGAAATAAAAAATAAATAATAATTTAATTAAATCTTTACCAAGATCATGTAATGAGTGTAAAGTTGTAAAGAATCATACTTCTGAAGAAGATATTAAATGATTATATATCCGTGAAATTATACTTTATTTATTTCTTCATTCTATTTATCTTCTCCAGAAGCAAAGGGCCAGTTTATTGTAATTTTAAAGAAGACTATAAATAAATAAATTTATTTACCTGGAAATTAGAGCCTGGATTTCGTGAGGCATAATTTAGAGAGGGAACAAGGGTCCCCGCCGAGGTATAAATCCCCACCTCAGAACTTTTTCCAGTGTTTGAGAAAAGAAGCTGGTGCGAAGAGATCCCGGAGTTATTTCATTCTCAGACCTGCGCGTCGACGCGTAGCTTCAAATCTTGAGTAAAATATTTTATTTAAAATTTATTTTGTTTATTTAAATTAGTTATAAAACTAACAATTACTTCCTTGAATAATTTTCAGGTGAATAATCAACAAAATAAAATAATCTTCAAAAATTTTGATAATTTGACTTTTAGTCTAAGTATCAACAGAGTGAAAGTGATTGTGAAGAAAGTATAATTTAATTAAATTGAAATTAAAACTAATGATCATTAATCTGTTATCGATTTTTAAATAATTGATAATTAATAATTAAATTGACAAAGCGTAAATATTAAAATAATTAATAATGTGAGTGTTATTAAATTGGTGGGTGATGTGGAGCAAAATAGTTATTAAGAATCATGACTAATCATGACTTGGGCTTCAACAGAAAGAGACGTTAACAAAAAACTAATCCCTCGGTTGGTTGATCCATTTTTTTCTAGTTCAACTTCTCCAGGTGAGGATAAAAAAACAAGTGAACATAAAAATATAAGTAACATAAGTGATGAGACACGTGCGAGGTAGTAAATGCCAGTGAACGGGAAGCTGACATACCAGTTTCCATAGTTTTTTATTACACCCTTAGAATATACGCAGTCCATCAAAGTTTTAAAGCAGCTCAAGAATGCCGCGGACTTCAAGATCTCTCCAGCCGATTGAGGAGTCTAACTCTGCAAAATCCAGTACGTGGTTTATTTTTATCAAAAGCTAATTAAAATTTTTTTATGACACTGAAATTGAGAGATATCTGATAATTTTTAGAATTTTTGTTTAACTAACAAATTATAGTAAGAAAATTTTATTTAAAAACTTCATCTTTTAAAGCTCTGAAAAATTATAAATAATTTTTTATGCCTAGTTCATTTTCAAAAGAAATCAAAAAATTGTCAAGTGTCTGCTAACTTCAGCCTCATATTTTTTCACACAGATTACTTCTTAAAAAAATAAATATACATTGTTTATTTTTTTTTAATTTTACTTTATAAAAGCAATTATTTAATTATGACATTTAAATTAGCTGTCACGACAATTTTTTAATTTTATTTAATAAAAAAAATTATAAAAATTAATTTAGCATATTTTAAAAAATTTAAAAAAATTTTATAGCAAAAAAAAAATTGACATGTAGAAATTAAAAAAAATAAAAACTGCAATTTTTTAAAAATAATTTTTGGAGCAAAATTTTTTTTAATAAATAAAATTAAAAAATTGCTAACTTTAATGTAATTAAAAAATTGCATTTTTTATTTTTTTAAATTTCTAGATCTCAATTTTTTTTTGCCATAATTTATTTATTATAAAATTTTAAAAATTATTAAATATGTGCTTAATTAATTTTCATGCAATTATCTCATTACAAAATAAAATACCGAGAATCTCCGGGTTTTGTATCTTGCGCTAATTATTATAGTAATATACATATTATTTCAGTTTACTTTCTCTTTTTGTTTTCACGGAAGTATTTTTTATTTATCACAATCTTAGCTCTAATATTATTGTAGAACTATCAATTTATTACATTTTTTATTAATACTCAAAAGAATTGTATTTTGTTAACTCGTGCGAATCATATTGATTCATATTACTTAGATCCACCAACAATAGCTCCATAAACTCTGTTATTATTTTTAAATCTTCATAAAACCAATCTGAAAGTGAACAAAATATTGAATAATATTAAATTAAATTGAAGAAAGTTATTCAAAAAAATTAATATAAATAATTTAAACAAAACGCAAGCATACAATAATTATTCTAAAAAGTATTTACCGTTAAGTAAGTGAAATAAAATATATATTTTCTATGCAAATAAAATTAGAAATTTTGTAACTTTAAGAGTTTACTTTGTCTTTGCTGAGTGTTGAAGAATTTAAGGATAAATAATAAAATTGGTATTGGTCCAAACGTCCATAGCCAGTGAAAACGATGCCGTGTTCCGTTAATACTCAAGACTTTCTCAATTGACTGTGGATCATCTTCGTAGCACGAGAATGTTCTAGCCATTTATTTAACCACGCGTGCTAAGTCTGAGATCTTGATCTCTATTCGTATTAAAATATAATCAATCAAAGACAAGGAATAAATAATTATTAGCGATAAAATTTTTGCCCCAAATTCAAAATTGCAATTCATAATTAATTTTTTGATATTACGGCGAAAATATTGGTCCTATAAAAATTTTTTTTGAACAAAAATTATTCAAAAATTAATTTTATAAAAAAAATGTTCCTTATGTTTTTTCTTTAAGATCAATAATTTCAAGATTAACATTTTTATAATTAGCAAGAAAATTTAATCATTGATCATGAATCTTAATTGAAAAATTACGAAAAAAAAATTTTTAAATAAAAATTATTCAAACTTTAATTTTAGAAAAACAATGTCTCTTATAATTTTTTTTAGTGTGAACTATAAATAAATAAAATATTGCTTTATTAAATAATTAATTTTGTTAAATTGTACTGTAATTTCTTAAATATTGGCGTTTTTAAAAATATAAGCTCATCTTGATGTTACACTCATCAAGAGCTTTCATTTGAGTACCTACATGCATTTTTAATATATTTTTCATATATACATATATATATAAATATATAAAATATATGAAAAATTGATGTGGGTACTCAAATGAAAGGTCTTGATGAGTGTAATGTCAGAATGAGCTTATATTTTTAAAAAAGTCAATAGTTCACAAGATACAAGGTCAAGCTTCAAAATAAATAATAAATAATAAATAATTATTTCTTTCTTAAAACTGTACCTCGTTGATAACTACCCTTTATTATACGACTGTTCATTATCACATATCATGATATCGAGGCGTGTCGCTTAAATGTCCCTCAATATATAATTTACTAGCCTACTTTGTCGAGATTTATTAAAAATTATCCGTATCTTTACTTTCAGTTAGCAATTTAATGAAGTTTGTCGTACGCTAGCCAGGCATCGAGCAGGTTTATTAATGAAAAATCTATCACAGGAAATACCCGTCAGCAAACTATTTTTTCCCATCGTTAAATACGATGAATAATAAATCCTAAAGAAAAATTTTTTTTTTTCATTAATTATACATTTCACACCAGCTGTTCAATAAATTACATTAATGACCGGTTATATATGATTTCCAATCCACTTTCTTGAAAAATCAACTCAAGTATTGCACTCTGACTCTGATATTAAATTATTCCAACTCTAATTATTAATAAAAATAATTTTTATTGCTTTCTGGAAACCGGTGACCTAAAAACAATTTTAATATCAATTAATTACCCTTTTATATTTATAAAAAAATTAATTTTAAAGCCAATAATTGTTTATTGAAAGAAGCTAATGATAAAAAATTAAATAATAATGCATGTCATGATAAAAATTACGCGTCTTCAACTATAATTTAATATCATTATTAATTTTAATTAAAATAATCAACATGTTGAGGTAAATTATATCCCGTATGAATGGCTATCATGATCCCAGCGGATCCAACGGATCCTCGCAGCCCAGCTGTTGCAATTTTTCAGCTCAATCCGTAATTAATAACGTAAATTAGCTTGTAAGCATTTAATTTTTAAATTCTCTCTTGACACTAATGTCCCACTTGAATCGCTTGTAAATAAATACGAGATTTGCTTCATCAGAGCCCAGATGCTCGTCATCTGCTCTTTGAATACGTTCTGCGACAATAGATCCTTCAGCGTGATTAATCGTTAATCATTATCATCACTACCAAAAAAGTCATTCGTCATTCATCTTATATCCCAGGTCATTGTGATATCTTCATGTAAAATCCTATACAATTATAATGATTAGAAGCGCCAACATTTTTGTTGCAAATTTAATGCAACAAACTCGTGACTAATGGTTTAAATTTTTGATATTGCAGCAAAAATATTGGTCTTGTCAACAAATTTTTAAATAAAAGTTGATTGAAATTTTATTTTCTACAAAAAATGTTTACGATTTAAAAAAAAATTAATATTTTTGCTATCTTTCCAAAAATAAGATTCATAACTCAAAAAATTTTTACTTTTTATTATGAATTTTATTTTTAGGTAGATTTATTCAATAATCTATCTATTGTAGCCGGTCTCACGTCGGGAGAGAGGATTTATTTGATTTTCATAGAATTTTTTGGCAGAAGCTTATTTTGGGCATTTCCGCTGAAAATTCAAAATTTGGCCGGAAGCTCCCAATTAAATCTGCTGTTAAAAATTCTATGAAAATTAAATAAATCCTTTCCCCTGAAAATATCTCAGGAAATTTTCTAAAATTTTTCAATGAACGTATTTCGGCGATTTTTCTTCAAATAATTTTCAAGCCTTAAAAAATAGCTTAAATCGTTAAAATTTACCTAATTATCTTCAATTTGAGCTATTATTAGCCGCGTTTTGATACTTTTTTCAATTTATTTCGTAGTTGGGAAAATAAAAAAAAAAAAAAACAAATAATTTTATACTTTATACGATATCAAAAACTCAACCCATTTATCTCAAAATTGCGGCAAAAATTTTGTCGCTAATTAAAATGATAATTATCTATTTTTTTACACCTTTACTGGCAATATCCTTAAAAAATTTTAGTGTTTGAATCAGCCTCGAATATTAATTGTTTGGAAAGTTTTGTTTACGCACACGGGTCACGATCGAGCTAGATCCATTTGATCGGGTACCACTACTCCCGGTTCCTCGTATTGTTTCCGGAATATTGAGACCAGTTTCTCTAGTGATTGCCCAACAAGGCAAGACTTCTGATCGCGGAAATATTTGTTCTTTTAAAAAAAAAATTTCCAAAAAAGATTTCTTCAATTAAATCAGCCTGCTACAATAATAATTAATAAATCATAAAAAGAGTCTCTTAAAATAGCAAAAGAATTGAGTACTCACGTAACAAAAAATTCCGACTGTAAAGTTGACTAGTACGTGACTTCCTTTGGCACAATTTAGCCAAAGTTAACGTCTTGGACAATGGTAGCGGAGTTAGCGAGCATTCCGGTAGTTGTCAGCGGTAAGGACAAGTCATCATCTGGATTGACCGAGTCTTCTGAATCAGAAGCGAGTGAAGAAAAAACTAACCGGCCAAGATGGATTAGAACAGCTACGCGTGATCCTGTTTACACAGTTCTTGACCATCGAAATCCTGTTTGTAAAAATAATAACAATAAGTGCTTGGAAATAGCGATAAGTGCTGTAATTGTGAAAAGTGAAGAAGCAATTGAAGACCCAGAGCCGCTCTACAGTGTTGTTAACAAGCCGTCAAAGATTGACGCTAATTTAGTCAAAGAAGAAAAGGTAAGAGAAGAAATACTGAGCAAACAGCTAGAACTTCACAAGTGGCTGGAGTCAGCTGGCCAAGAAATATTGATGGAGGAAAAACCGGACCCTTGGGCTGCTCCGGGGATCTCTGTTCCTCGAGGCGTTATCGGAGTCGTCGGGCCTTATGGCAGGGCTTACATTAATCCCAATGAAAAGCGCGAGTTTATGCTGGAAGAAGAGCTCGAAGAAGTTGAGGATATTTCTATGCGTGAAGACATTTCTACTGCCGTTGACTCTATTGACGGAAGGTACAAGTCTGAAGATGATAAAGACAGTCATATTGTGAAGAAAGAGATCTATCGCAGACCCAAGTGGCGCGTTATCAGCGAGATTGATGAAGAAGAAATCATTAAAGAGATTACTATGGATAAAGAAACTCTTGATCGAGACCAAGAAATCGATGATATCTACGGTGATAAACTGCCGAAATATATTCCTAAAGACAATTATGATAACGGTAAGAATTGCAATGGAATCTGGAATAAAAATATTTATTTATGATTATTTTAAATTGTACTATTTAAAGTCTACACGTGTTACGGTACTTAGTGCTACTGTAATCGAAGAAGATATGTAAGTACCGGTAGAAAAATCGCGGCGTGCATAAACAAAACTTTGACGCTACTCAATCATTTTTTTTTTACATTGTTTGCTGATGTTAATATTCCTAGGAGAGTTTTTACTATGAATATTTATCGCAGCCTGGAATGTAAGTTATTTGCATTTGAGAAGAAAACGGAATTTTAAACCATGACCTTCTTCAATTTTTTTTTTTTTTTTTTTTTTTTTTTTTTTTTTTTTTGGTCTTACGTAAAGCTCCGACACGGATGTAGAAACTTGTTGGAGCGGTGCGAGACCGTGAAATGTGAGCTTTTTTTAGGGAACCGAATCTTGTGAGCGAGGTCCCGCCGAGCTCGATGTCATCTCTGCTACCTGACAGACTTCCACAGCTGTCCACCAGCACCCACAAGTAAATACTTATTATTACGATTATACTTCCGACGTAGAGATACATCAGGAACACACTCTGCAAAATAGAGCAAAATAGAAAAGTTTAATAATATTGAGATCTCTAGACTTTTGACAATTTAGTAAATTTTTATAACAATTAAAATACTATGTCATTAAAGTTAGCAATTATTTAACCATTTTTTAATTGTTTTTAAAAAACAAATTTTTTCCAAAAAATTTGAATTTTTAAAAATGATTTTTTTTTTTATCATAATTGATTTGGTATAAAAATTAAAAAAAGATCATTCGGCAGCAGAAATGGAAGTAGATTTCAAAATGAATTTAGTGTCGTCAATTTAAAATTAGTTTTATTTTTATTTTTTAATTTCAGTCTTGAAAGAAATTATCCTAAGAACTGGATTCATGGAATTTATCAAGACGTAGCATTCTTGATGTTGGTTAACCATCAAGGTCTAGGTCAAGCAATAAGTGTAATTACACGTTGTGGATTGTGATTTACTTTCTTCTCTTTTGCAAAACTTAAATTAGAACTCACATCAGTAATTTTAAATGAATTTTGGAATTTTTAATTATTTTACTGACCACAAGGTTATTTCAGAAAATTTCAAGTATGTGGACAATTCTCTAAAAAAAAAGATTTAAAATAAATCAAATGCTTTTTTTAATAAGAAAATTATTAAAAATTGTCATTTTTATGATACTAAAATTAGCAGACTATTTTTTTATTTTTTTAATTAATAAAATATATTTTTAAAAAATTCCATTTATGATTTTTTAGAGCTTCTAAAGATAGAATTTTAAAAATAAATTTTTTTTTACTATAATTTATTATTAAAAAAATTTCTAAAAATTATCAAATGTCTCTCGATTTAAGTATCATTAATAAAAATTAAATTAACCGACATTTAATAATTTTTTTTATTGAAAAAAATTATTAAAAAAAATTTTCCTTTGTAAAAAATGATTGCAATTTTAAAAAAAATATTTTTTAGTTCTAATTTATTAAATAAAAAAATTAAATAAATTTTTTTTTTTATAATTAACAATAAATATTGAACTTGAAAAATAATCCGGTGATAAGTGAATGTTAGATCGAACAAAGTTGCACACTTTCTCTCAATTACTCAAAAAAAATAAAAGGATATTAATAATACATCGTTAACCGGAAACTGATAGTGATAGTTTGATAATCTGAAGATATAAACTTCTAAAGATAATCAAGGAGCAAACTTCCGGTTTAACAGTTGTAAAAATAAAAATAATAATCCTTACTATTTACTCTAGTGGAATAGATTGTTTTTTATAACAATAAACAAACCTATAATACAATAATACTAAAGAATAGTAACAGTATCAGGTTTTGATAATACAAACAGTGAGTACATATAAGACAAGCGCCTTTATCGTACTGCGATTTCACTTCGCAAGTACAAGCGAATTAGAAATCTTACGTTGCGATCGAGTGATTAGATACCGAGCACGAGTTCGTCAGGACATGTGTCTTGATTCTGTGCTGAAAATTACGAGGTTTACCTGGAGGCTTAACAGTTGAACAGGAGTATCCATTACTTCTGCTAGGCACAGTGCCATCATCAGGACTATTATCAGCTCTCCGTAGACGTTTGATAGGACAATCCATAGTTGAGAACTGGAAGAAATATAATTTTGATTAAATATTTTTACTATGATTTTAAATCTAGCAGATATTGATTAAAATTAATTTTTTATAATTGAATAAAATGAATAATTAATTAAAAATTATTGATTTAAAAAAATTAAAAAAAAAAAATCAATAATTTTTAATTAATTATTCATTTTATTCAATTATAAAAAATTAATTTTAATCAATATCTGCTAGATTTAAAATCATAGTAAAAATATTTAATCAAAATTATATTTCTTCCAGCTCTCAACTATGGATTGTCCTATCAAACGTCTACGGAGAGCTGATAATAGTCCTGATGATGGCACTGTGCCTAGCAGAAGTAATGGATACTCCTGTTCAACTGTTAAGCCTCCAGGTAAACCTCGTAATTTTCAGCACAGAATCAAGACACATGTCCTGACGAACTCGTGCTCGGTATCTAATCACTCGATCGCAACGTAAGATTTCTAATTCGCTTGTACTTGCGAAGTGAAATCGCAGTACGATAAAGGCGCTTGTCTTATATGTACTCACTGTTTGTATTATCAAAACCTGATACTGTTACTATTCTTTAGTATTATTGTATTATAGGTTTGTTTATTGTTATAAAAAACAATCTATTCCACTAGAGTAAGCCGCCTGTTGTGCTTCCAGTTTCATTCAAGCTATCACGGTCATGCGGTTCATTGTTTGCTGTAACAATTATTAATAATTTTTATTTTTTTATTTTAGAGTATAATACTGAAGAAGAAATAAGAATGAGCTGTAAAAATAAAAATAATAATGAAAAAGAAGAAATAAAAAAATTGAGGAAAATTTTGAATAAAATTCATTATTTTTAGCAAAAATTGGAAGATCAATTGAAAATCAAAAATAGCCACGTATAATAAAAAAAATAAAAATGAAAAAGAAGAAATGATAAAAAATTAATATCCAGATTTAAAAATAAAAGTAATAAAAATTGAATTTATAAATAAAAATGATAGCAGACAATACAACGAAAGCAAAAGCTTGAAGGCGTATATTATAAAATTAAAAAGAAACAACGATTCGATCCATGAAGTAAAATCAACGTTCCTATTATTATTTACTACTTAACAACTATCAAGTCAAAGTAAGAGAATTGTATCGTTAAACAACTTTCTTCAATCTCAATTCACACATCCATGAACGATTCGTCTCGATAATTGCATTTATTTTATCAATATTACATTTGAATACCTCCAGCATTTATCACACATTATTTAATAAAAATATCAGTAATTTGCATGCTTATTATTTCGTTTATTTAAATTATCTAGAAACTAGTTATCGACATATTTAAAAGAAGAATATAATTATTTGAATACTGATACTAATAAGCATTAATTAGTTAAATTAAATATTCGTTTTGATTATTAATATTTATTGTTTTCTTCATTGAATATTATAAATATGAAGAGCAAGTATTTAAAAACTCATTAGACTTCATAAATGTATAAAGTAAAATAATAACAATACACAGAGTGGAGTACGCGCTCGTGAATCCGTTAAATTGATGCACTGAATATAATAAGTAGGTATGAGTGTACATTACACGAGTGCTGTCATGCGGTAGCTATTTTTCTCTTGGAAACATACGAGTGTAAACATTTAAAAAAGAATAGTATTAAATGTATAAGAATTACTATTGAAAGACAAAGATAAATTCAAAGCAAGACAATGATTGATATGCGAAACTAAGAAAGTATTTGACTGAAGAATTTGAACTCTAGATTAACGAATAATCAATCAAAGAGCTCTGCTGTGTGCGAGAAATTTAACGCAACGTCACAGAATAATTAATTATGCTAATAAAATAGTAATAATTAACATGCAATCTTCTGTACATTCAAATTGAGGAAAGAAAGCATGTTTAACTTAACATATCCGACGTTATTGGATGTAATGCGTTACATGGCTCCATTTAAACTGATTAATGATAATATGTGCTGAGATAAGTGTTTAGATTTATTTCCGAGAAGTTTTTATTTAATGAAAGTAAAAATATTCAACGAAGAAATAAATTTTAATTTTGCTAAAAATATTTTTATTATTTATTACTTTTTAATAATTTATTGCAATTGGAATTTTTTTTTTTTATTTTAACTTGTTGAGGATCTTTATTTTAGGCGATGAAAAAAAATTCTTTCTGGTTTTTTTAATGTTTCATTACTTGTAGATTAATGAGTGGGATTTTTATTTCAGTTATGATTTAAAGGTAAGTCATTTTTAAACTTTCAAATTATTTTTTTCTACTTGGAAATATTGAGTGTGTTAATTTATTTATTTTTTTTTTAATATTAACAATTTTTTATTATTTTTAATTTTTTATTTTAGGGTATGATACTGAAGAAGAAATTAATATGAGCTCAAAAAAATAGTTTAGAATATTTTTAATTTAAAAATAATAAAGAATTATTTGTTAATAATAATTATTGAAAGTTAAAAATAGCGAGATATAATTAAAATAAAATTTTAGATGGATAAAAATTAAAAATTAAAATGAAAAAGAACAAATTGTTAAAAATAATGAATAATTTTTCTTTCAGGTTTTTTTTTTCAATGTTTAATTATTTATAAATAAATGAGTGAGATATTTTTTCAGTCATAATTTAAAAGTAAGCAATTTTTAAACTGTCAAATAGTTTTATTCAACCAGGAAATATTAAGTGTGTTAATTCCAGTGTCGATAAATCAAAATCAATAAAAATTCAACATAGATAAAAAAAAATTTATATTAAAAATAATTGATTAATGCCCAGGCTGGTTAAAACATTTCTTTTTTAATTCAAGTAATTTATTTATAATAAAATTTATTAGTTTAAAAAAAAAATAAAGAAGAAATAAAATTTATTTTAATTGTAAAACACTCACTTAAATTGTTAATTTTTTTAAGAAATAGAAAAAAAATCACACAAATTTTTTAATAAAAAACTACGATGCGTTTATTTTCGTGTCAAAAAGCAGACTGAGGAGCATCGAAGTCTCCAGATTTTCAACAGTCTTAACTATTTCTTCCATAAACCACCAACATAACCGGCTTATCAGGAAACGAGAAGTCCATTAAGAAACTAGTACTCACTTATTTAAATAAAAACCCAATATAAATTACCATATGAATATTTTAATGAAACAAAAATATATATTTCAGGAGCAGAACTGATTGTGAAAGGAACACGTGCCAATTGCAGAGCAGATTGGATTCTAACTGTAATTGCAGAAGCGTTTAAAATCGACCTAAGTCATGATTGGACCATTATCATCATCCGGGCTTCTGTCTAACGACACTCTGAATCGCTTAATACGTAACGGCAGATGTCGTAACGGAATAATATTTACAGAAAATCAGGACTCGGGTGAATAATTCAATTATTTACTTGCCAAGATTCGAATCTAATTGATTTTGTGGAATATTCTTCATCGATTTATTATTCAATCAGGATAACTTTAATTTAAACAGTGATAAGAAGAAGAAAGTACTTGTTTACCGCACAACCCGAGATTTAAAGCGATTTAGGTCAACCGCTGTCTCTCTTTTTATTATCTTCCGATATAAATTTATAAATAGAACCGGACTTTCCCTAATTTCAAATTTAATTTGATGTTTAAATTCTTTTTATCGTCCTTAAAAAAAAAGTAACTATAATTAAAATTGATAAAAAGTTTTTGTAAATAATCCTAAAGGGCTCAAATATTTAATAGTTTGATCTAAAATTAAATTTACTTCATTCTTTGTTATTATTTAATTTTCATGAAGAAGACATTTATTTTAATAACAGACAAGCTAAATTAAATTCTTATGATTATTTTTTATACAAAAAAAAAATCCCTGAAATATTTAAGAAGGTCATGGTATGAATTTCCAAGTTTATTTCTTCTCTAATGCAAATATCAAAGCCACGTTATTGTGTGCTTAAAATTTTTTAAGTTCCAATAGATAAATTTCACGAATTTTATAAAAAATACGTTCCAAAATTGTTTCTTTTAATTTTTAAATTCAAAACAAAATTTTTTTTAACTTCCGAAAATCATATCAGTTACTAGGATTTTTTTTTTATTTCATATTTTTTTGTAAAAAATTTTTTTTTTCAATTGTCTTGTAAACGTAGGCGCAATTTTTTGCAGTGAAACTGTTTTTGTTCAGATTTTAATAACAGAAAAGCTAAATAAAATTCTTAGGATAATTTTTGACAAAAAAAAAAAAAATCTCTAAAAAATTGAAGAAGGTCATGGTTTAAAATTCCGTTTTCTTCTCAAATGCAAATAACTTACATTCCAGGCTGCGATAAATATTCATAGTAAAAACTCTCCTAGGAATATTAACATCAGCAAACAATGTAAAAAAAAAAAAAAAAAAAAAACTATTGAAAATTTAAACCATTAGTCACGAGTTTGTTGCATTAAATTTGCAACAAAAATGTTGGCGCTTCTAATCATTATAATTGTATAGGATTTTACATGAAGATATCACAATGACCTGGGATATAAGATGAATGACGAATGACTTTTTTGGTAGTGATGATAATGATTAACGATTAATCACGCTGAAGGATCTATTGTCGCAGAACGTATTCAAAGAGCAGATGACGAGCATCTGGGCTCTGATGAAGCAAATCTCGTATTTATTTACAAGCGATTCAAGTGGGACATTAGTGTCAAGAGAGAATTTAAAAATTAAATGCTTACAAGCTAATTTACGTTATTAATTACGGATTGAGCTGAAAAATTGCAACAGCTGGGCTGCGAGGATCCGTTGGATCCGCTGGGATCATGATAGCCATTCATACGGGATATAATTTACCTCAACATGTTGATTATTTTAATTAAAATTAATAATGATATTAAATTATAGTTGAAGACGCGTAATTTTTATCATGACATGCATTATTATTTAATTTTTTATCATTAGCTTCTTTCAATAAACAATTATTGGCTTTAAAATTAATTTTTTTATAAATATAAAAGGGTAATTAATTGATATTAAAATTGTTTTTAGGTCACCGGTTTCCAGAAAGCAATAAAAATTATTTTTATTAATAATTAGAGTTGGAATAATTTAATATCAGAGTCAGAGTGCAATACTTGAGTTGATTTTTCAAGAAAGTGGATTGGAAATCATATATAACCGGTCATTAATGTAATTTATTGAACAGCTGGTGTGAAATGTATAATTAATGAAAAAAAAAAATTTTTCTTTAGGATTTATTATTCATCGTATTTAACGATGGGAAAAAATAGTTTGCTGACGGGTATTTCCTGTGATAGATTTTTCATTAATAAACCTGCTCGATGCCTGGCTAGCGTACGACAAACTTCATTAAATTGCTAACTGAAAGTAAAGATACGGATAATTTTTAATAAATCTCGACAAAGTAGGCTAGTAAATTATATATTGAGGGACATTTAAGCGACACGCCTCGATATCATGATATGTGATAATGAACAGTCGTATAATAAAGGGTAGTTATCAACGAGGTACAGTTTTAAGAAAGAAATAATTATTTATTATTTATTATTTATTTTGAAGCTTGACCTTGTATCTTGTGAACTATTGACTTTTTTAAAAATATAAGCTCATTCTGACATTACACTCATCAAGACCTTTCATTTGAGTACCCACATCAATTTTTCATATATTTTATATATTTATATATATATGTATATATGAAAAATATATTAAAAATGCATGTAGGTACTCAAATGAAAGCTCTTGATGAGTGTAACATCAAGATGAGCTTATATTTTTAAAAACGCCAATATTTAAGAAATTACAGTACAATTTAACAAAATTAATTATTTAATAAAGCAATATTTTATTTATTTATAGTTCACACTAAAAAAAATTATAAGAGACATTGTTTTTCTAAAATTAAAGTTTGAATAATTTTTATTTAAAAATTTTTTTTTCGTAATTTTTCAATTAAGATTCATGATCAATGATTAAATTTTCTTGCTAATTATAAAAATGTTAATCTTGAAATTATTGATCTTAAAGAAAAAACATAAGGAACATTTTTTTTATAAAATTAATTTTTGAATAATTTTTGTTCAAAAAAAATTTTTATAGGACCAATATTTTCGCCGTAATATCAAAAAATTAATTATGAATTGCAATTTTGAATTTGGGGCAAAAATTTTAACGCTAATAATTATTTATTCCTTGTCTTTGATTGATTATATTTTAATACGAATAGAGATCAAGATCTCAGACTTAGCACGCGTGGTTAAATAAATGGCTAGAACATTCTCGTGCTACGAAGATGATCCACAGTCAATTGAGAAAGTCTTGAGTATTAACGGAACACGGCATCGTTTTCACTGGCTATGGACGTTTGGACCAATACCAATTTTATTATTTATCCTTAAATTCTTCAACACTCAGCAAAGACAAAGTAAACTCTTAAAGTTACAAAATTTCTAATTTTATTTGCATAGAAAATATATATTTTATTTCACTTACTTAACGGTAAATACTTTTTAGAATAATTATTGTATGCTTGCGTTTTGTTTAAATTATTTATATTAATTTTTTTGAATAACTTTCTTCAATTTAATTTAATATTATTCAATATTTTGTTCACTTTCAGATTGGTTTTATGAAGATTTAAAAATAATAACAGAGTTTATGGAGCTATTGTTGGTGGATCTAAGTAATATGAATCAATATGATTCGCACGAGTTAACAAAATACAATTCTTTTGAGTATTAATAAAAAATGTAATAAATTGATAGTTCTACAATAATATTAGAGCTAAGATTGTGATAAATAAAAAATACTTCCGTGAAAACAAAAAGAGAAAGTAAACTGAAATAATATGTATATTACTATAATAATTAGCGCAAGATACAAAACCCGGAGATTCTCGGTATTTTATTTTGTAATGAGATAATTGCATGAAAATTAATTAAGCACATATTTAATAATTTTTAAAATTTTATAATAAATAAATTATGGCAAAAAAAAATTGAGATCTAGAAATTTAAAAAAATAAAAAATGCAATTTTTTAATTACATTAAAGTTAGCAATTTTTTAATTTTATTTATTAAAAAAAATTTTGCTCCAAAAATTATTTTTAAAAAATTGCAGTTTTTATTTTTTTTAATTTCTACATGTCAATTTTTTTTTTGCTATAAAATTTTTTTAAATTTTTTAAAATATGCTAAATTAATTTTTATAATTTTTTTTATTAAATAAAATTAAAAAATTGTCGTGACAGCTAATTTAAATGTCATAATTAAATAATTGCTTTTATAAAGTAAAATTAAAAAAAAATAAACAATGTATATTTATTTTTTTAAGAAGTAATCTGTGTGAAAAAATATGAGGCTGAAGTTAGCAGACACTTGACAATTTTTTGATTTCTTTTGAAAATGAACTAGGCATAAAAAATTATTTATAATTTTTCAGAGCTTTAAAAGATGAAGTTTTTAAATAAAATTTTCTTACTATAATTTGTTAGTTAAACAAAAATTCTAAAAATTATCAGATATCTCTCAATTTCAGTGTCATAAAAAAATTTTAATTAGCTTTTGATAAAAATAAACCACGTACTGGATTTTGCAGAGTTAGACTCCTCAATCGGCTGGAGAGATCTTGAAGTCCGCGGCATTCTTGAGCTGCTTTAAAACTTTGATGGACTGCGTATATTCTAAGGGTGTAATAAAAAACTATGGAAACTGGTATGTCAGCTTCCCGTTCACTGGCATTTACTACCTCGCACGTGTCTCATCACTTATGTTACTTATATTTTTATGTTCACTTGTTTTTTTATCCTCACCTGGAGAAGTTGAACTAGAAAAAAATGGATCAACCAACCGAGGGATTAGTTTTTTGTTAACGTCTCTTTCTGTTGAAGCCCAAGTCATGATTAGTCATGATTCTTAATAACTATTTTGCTCCACATCACCCACCAATTTAATAACACTCACATTATTAATTATTTTAATATTTACGCTTTGTCAATTTAATTATTAATTATCAATTATTTAAAAATCGATAACAGATTAATGATCATTAGTTTTAATTTCAATTTAATTAAATTATACTTTCTTCACAATCACTTTCACTCTGTTGATACTTAGACTAAAAGTCAAATTATCAAAATTTTTGAAGATTATTTTATTTTGTTGATTATTCACCTGAAAATTATTCAAGGAAGTAATTGTTAGTTTTATAACTAATTTAAATAAACAAAATAAATTTTAAATAAAATATTTTACTCAAGATTTGAAGCTACGCGTCGACGCGCAGGTCTGAGAATGAAATAACTCCGGGATCTCTTCGCACCAGCTTCTTTTCTCAAACACTGGAAAAAGTTCTGAGGTGGGGATTTATACCTCGGCGGGGACCCTTGTTCCCTCTCTAAATTATGCCTCACGAAATCCAGGCTCTAATTTCCAGGTAAATAAATTTATTTATTTATAGTCTTCTTTAAAATTACAATAAACTGGCCCTTTGCTTCTGGAGAAGATAAATAGAATGAAGAAATAAATAAAGTATAATTTCACGGATATATAATCATTTAATATCTTCTTCAGAAGTATGATTCTTTACAACTTTACACTCATTACATGATCTTGGTGAAGATAGTCATGCCAGTTGGTTAGAATTTATCTACTTTGAAATCTTTTATTACAAATGCGAACGTAAGTTATAGAATTTATAAATTTATAAATAAAATTGCGTTCTAGATTTTTTTAAATATTTATTTTTATTGAAAGTTTAATTATTTTAGTTTTAAAAATGTCAATTAAAAAAACTTTATCACTTTGTTAAAAAATTTATTTCTTCTTTGTATTTTTACTTTTATTTTCTTTCAATTAATTAATTAAATTATTATTTATTTTTTATTTCACTTCACTAAATTTTTTTATTTTGATTTTTTTATTAAAACACTTATTTTATAATTATTTTTTAATTTTAGTTTTAAAAATGTCAATTACAAAAACTTTGTCAAAAAATTTATTTCTTCTTTGTATTTTTACTTTTATTTTGTTTTAATTAATTAAATTATTATTTATTTTTTATTTAACTTCACTAAATTTTTTTATTTTTATTTTTTTATTAAAACAGTTATTTTAGAATTATTTTTTAACAATAAATGTACGCATTATTTTTTTTTGGCAACATAATTAATTTTTCCGGCTGCCGCCAGATGGCCGAAAATTCAAAACCTTCAACTATTTTTTGGCAGCAAGTGTTTTGACGGTTATTAATGGCGTAACTAAGAGACAAAGGGACTAAAAAACAACGACGTAAGTAAGAGCTACCGAAATTATCTAAAATTTAAGGAATGTTTATAACATTTGCATGAGTTATTAGTAAAAAAATCTAATAACAGACAGTATTAATTAATGATGGATTGTGATTTGGATTTTAATAAAAAATTAATGGCTATTAAAGTCGAGCATGATGATGTCTGCTATTCTAAAAAAATTTATTTCTTCTTTGTATTTTTACTTTTATTTTGTTTTAATTAATTAAATTATTATTTATTTTTTATTTAACTTCACTAAATTTTTTTATTTTTATTTTTTTATTAAAACAGTTATTTTAGAATTATTTTTTAACAATAAATGTACGCATTATTTTTTTTTGGCAACATAATTAATTTTTCCGGCTGCCGCCAGATGGCCGAAAATTCAAAACCTTCAACTATTTTTTGGCAGCAAGTGTTTTGACGGTTATTAATGGCGTAACTAAGAGACAAAGGGACTAAAAAACAACGACGTAAGTAAGAGCTACCGAAATTATCTAAAATTTAAGGAATGTTTATAACATTTGCATGAGTTATTAGTAAAAAAATCTAATAACAGACAGTATTAATTAATGATGGATTGTGATTTGGATTTTAATAAAAAATTAATGGCTATTAAAGTCGAGCATGATGATGTCTGCTATTCTAAAGACGCTGATGATGTGAAACCGAAATTAAAATTTAATAATTATGCTAAATGCGAGAATAAGTGCTTTGACGTCGTTGACAAGTGGATTAATAAGGCTATTGTCAAAGTTCCAACAGGTGATAATTGGCACAATATCATTCAGAGGGAAATTGCGCTGCTGAAAGTGAGATACCCTTTTTTGACGGAGAAACAACTCAAAGGAAAAGCTCTGGTTAAATTTGGAATTCCTTGTTTTATGGGAAATATTGTAAGGTAAATATATTACATTGAAATTGTGATACTAAAATTAATTAAAATAAAATTAACAAAAATCTGACAATTTTTAGGATTTTTCTTATTAAAAAATTAATAGAAAAAAATGAAAATAAAAGCTTGACATGTTAAAAATTAAAAATTATAAGTTTATAATTTTTAAGAGCTTCTTAAAATTGAATTTTTTAAATAAGTTTACTTTGCTATAATTTATTTATTAAAAAAAATTCTAAAAATTATCAGATGTCAGGTAAAAATTTACAATTTAATCAAACTTTACTTCTAAATAAAGCAGATGTTAATGCTTGTAGTATGACCGAAACTACAGCGCTGCACATAGCTGCTGTAAATGGACATGAAGAAGTAGTCAAAGTTTTGCTTGAAAATGGTGCAGATGTCCATAAGACCGATCTAGGTCGATATACACCTCTTCATTTTGCAGCAAAAAAAGGATCTCTCAATATTGTTAAGCTATTGGTAAAATACAAGGCTGATGTTAACGCTCCAGCTAAAAATAAAGACACTCCACTTCATTTAGCAGCTTGCGGTGGTCATTTTCAAGTAGCAAAATTCTTGTTGAAAAATAAAGCTGTAGACACGGCACTTAACGATATGATAAATGCTCCTGTACACTTTGCTGCTATAAGTGGTAATATTGAATTAATGAGATTGTTACTTCGACGCAAAGGACAAATTTTTAGAAGAAATATAAATGATCATGATCCACTATATTTGGCGGCATATCATGGTAATCTCGAAGTTGTGAAACTTTTAGTTGAGCGCGGTGCGAATTGTGTCGATTCATCAAAATATAATGGGTATAATCCACTGCATGTGAGTGTAGATATTAATCATTTAGAAATTGTAAAATTTTTTATCAGAAAAGAAGTAGATATTAATGCAAGAACTGCAATGTCCTCAACTCCTTTAAGTATTGCTGCTCATAATGGCTTCTATGATATGGTAAAATTATTGGTTGAATCTGGTTGTATTTTGAACGTTGAAGATGAAGAGGGTGTGACACCTCTGCATCTAGCTATAGTATCAAATCATCAAAAGATAGTAGAATATCTATTAACTAAACATGTTACTATTGGGAAACCATTAAAGAACAAGAAACTTCCAATTCATTTAGCAGCAGAAAATAATCAATTTAACGTAGTCGCCACTCTATTAAACAAAAAAAAACGTTCGATTCACTATCAGGATAGTCGTAACAGAACGCCTCTGTATCTCGCGTGTCGATGGAACTATCCTGAATTGGTACAACTTTTAATAAACAACGGTGCAGAAATAATTTACTATAATATGCATTGTATGGATCCAGCTATTATGTCAGGAAGCAAAGATGTTGTAGAGGTATTACTAAAGGCCGGGGTCGATGTTCACGGTTTTCTACCTCATAGAATACCATTTCTTCATCGAGCTGTCCAATACGAACAATTTGAGATTGTTAAAATGTTAATTGCTAAAAAAGTAGATGTCAATGCTGTTTCGAGTGCTAAACAAACAGCACTTATGATCGCTGCATATTATAACTTTACGGACATAGCAGATTTTTTACTGAAAAACAAAGCCAATCCAGACATAAAAGATGAAAGTAATCACACTGCTCTAGACATTGCAATCATGATGAACAGTTACGAAACATTCTGCTTATTAGTTGAATCATTGAAAGTAGAAGTTACCGATAAAACAAGTAATAAATTCAAACTCTTACATGTTGCAGCTATTCATGATAGAGATAAAATGATCAGATACTTAATTAAAAAGGGAATGGATATTAACGGTCGTTATTTAAATGAATATACAGCTTTACATACAGCTGCCAGTTGTAACAATCGATCAACAGTTAAAACTTCATTGGAGCATGGTGCATATTATGATGCCGAATGCTTAGTTGATAAAAAACCAATAAATTTGGCAGAAGATGAATTGACAGTCTTTTCACTTAAAATAATAGATAGTTTGTTTACTTATGTTAAAGAAGGTGATTACATTGGGTGTTTGGATTGTTTGAAACGGAATGCTTTTGTGAATGCCAAAAGTTATACTTCTTTAACACCATTGCATTACGCCTGCCAGAATGGTTTTTCTGATATTGTTAAACTTTTACTAGACTTCAATGCTGACATAAGCATGACAGCTGACTTTGGTACACCTCTTGTATATGCAGTTTTATACAGACATTATGACGTTGTCAAAATTTTGCTAAAGTATGGTGCAGTTTATAATGTGAAAACTAAATTTGGCAGCAACTCTTTAGCGCGATTGTCAGTAGATTTGGATATTACTCATCTTTTAGAACTTATTGACAAAGCATTTGATGCAATTATAAAATGTGACATTAGCATAGTTGATGAGATAAAAAAAATTAAAGATCTTGATCTTTTGCAGTGTATACTGAGTGCTCGCAATATCGACAATACACAATTATATCTTGAAGCACAAAATAGTAAATTTCCAGAGGATAAATTTGCTGAAATTTATGCACATGAAGCTTATTTATTTGTCAAAAAATACACATTGAATAAATTATAATAATGCCAAGAATTTTAATGAAAATTACAATATTGTTGCGAATTTTTAAAAATTGCATAAACGAATTATGGAATTTTTTTTGGATTTCATAATGACTTGTTAATTTTTTATGATTATTTACACGACCATGTATTGTTACCTGACAAAAAATTTTAATAACTATAAGAAGATGATTAAATTTTTAACAAAATAATATTCTTACATGGTAAATTCTTTTCTTCGAATATAATTCTCGTTTATTTATTTATTTCATAAATCTTAACAAATACACAGTTTTTTTTTTAATCATGCCTTGAAAGTGAATCAATAAATTTTTATTAAAAAATATTAAATATTAAATCAATTATTATTAAAATAAAATTGCCTTACTCTTACTCCAAAATCCGTCACTCAGTATTTTTTGCTTCTAAGAAGTAAACAGCATATAAAAAAAACTGACATTCATTTGTAAACGTAATCAGTATTTTAGTAATTATTTACAAGTGGGGTCAAACCCATTGTGGGCCATAACTTGATGAAAAATTAACATTTTCAATTTTTTTTTATTCTGCTTGTTTTTACGGCGGATTTATGATAAAAAGGTAATGAATAAAAATTAATTTAGTAGATGTTTCATAATTTTTTTAACAAATAAATTATGGCAAAAAAAACAGTAGAAAAGAAATTGACATGTAGAAATTTTAGAAAACAAAAAATAGAATTTTTTAAAAATAATTTTTTGGAAAAAATCTATTTGTCGAAAAAAATTAAAAATGGTTAAGTTATTGCTAATTTTAATGACATTGGTAATGATAATGATATTTTAATCCTGGATTGAAAAACTAGTCCTAAAAACATGCGCGTGTATAAATCTATCAAATTTAAAGTCAAATTTTTCAGAATAACTATTTTTCTATTTTTCATGTTAAAAAAAAATTTTTAAATATAATTAGATGTCAGCTTACTTCAGTATCGTTCACTAGTTATCGATCACGACCGTCGAAGAATGGTTCATGTAAGTAATAAATGAAATAGAAGGTATTTGTCTTCGCTCGAGTGTAGATAAATTTTATACTGTGGAAATCAGATAAAAACAATTTCTATTTATTAATTTTTCAGTTGGTAACTTATTTAAAATTTATTATCAATAATTTAACGTTGTATTAGACCATAACAAGTTCTTTAAAATATTATTTATCGATTGCAGATTTCGACTGCAATGAAACCAGTCTTTATTCACAAAAAATAATTGAATTTGAAGCTGAGTGATTAGAACGTGCTACGTGTGCATTTTTCGGAAATCTGGTGTTGTCAATTAAGAGGTACATGAAATATATATTTTTTATTATTATATTTTGTTATTAATTATTAATAGTCGTAATTTATAGGGATTGACGATTATTGTGCTTTTTTCCATCATCATCCATTCAGTAATTGAGTATGGAATAAGACGTCCTTGAACATTTTTAGTAAGTACTTGATCTTTTAAGCTGCTAAGAAATTAAAATAAAAATAAAACCGATGTGATTTAAGCTTGAAATATTTAAGAAATTATTCAACCTCATTATTAAACATTACATAAAACTCTAAAAACTATACAGCATTTATTAAATGATACATTTTTTCAGCATGAGAACGTGATCTAAGAGACAAATTCCATAAAACAATTGGACTATTTTCTGCAAGTTAATTAATTAGTGATAATATTGACATGGCGCGCTCCCAAAACCAAGATAGCTCTACGGAAAAATCAGCATCGCTAAATGTTGATAGCACAGAAGAATCGGTTCTTGAAGAATATCGTAAAAATGACAAAAATGACAAAACTGCAATGTTATCTGAAATTATATCTGTCGCTACTAAGAATATTATTAGTAGTGAGATGGATAATTTTAAAAAATATCTTCAGTTTATTATTGTTATTGTTAATTACGAAAAGGAAGAAAACCCAAAAAAGTTTCACGAAACTATCCAGGAAGCCACAAAAAATGGTAACTTTATTATTTTGGCCTGTAAGTACAATAGAAGTGATTTTTTAACATATATAATGGATGAGAAGAACCAAACTTACTCTAGCTGTTGTCAACCCGGTGATCAAGATATCGAAAATCATAATGCTTTTTACTATGCTATTCGTGAAGAGAAGATAGATTTTATTAAAGTGCTACTTGAAAAATGGCCAGGGTATGCTAATTCTGAAGAGTTGTATCAAGCTCTTGCAGACGCTTATGCCGAATCGGAGCTAAGAGGATTAGATTTATCAAACAAATTAGTTATGTTTATCGCAGAACGGTTGTTAGATCATCATTTTTATTCGGATGATGAGGAAGATAAAAAGATTACAATTTCGCTGTCGGATATAAAAGATCGTAGTAAATTGATTATTGAAAATATTCGTTTATTCAAAGCTGAATATTCAAATTCTGATAACCTGAATAGTCTACTATTGCTGCGCTCAAAATTTATCGTTTTTAATATCAATATTCTAAAACAACAAATGAAGGCAACGTATTCAAAAATTTTGTGGGAAGAAATCGAATTCTATTTGTTTATGTTTATTTCTTCAAAAGAACGTAGTAAAGTTCAAAATATGAATCTATACAAGTATTTGATGCCGAAAAGTAAATTACTTAATTATCTTGATCTTTTTGCAAATATTCTTGAGAATGAAATGAAGAACATTTCCGACAAAAACCTTAATAATCTAAAGAACTATCCTCGTGAAAGTAGAGTCAAAATGATACCTAAAATTCTTAAATCTAATCCTAAAATTAGAGAATTCTATGAGGATTATCAACGTGTAAAAGACGTTTATGCTTTGTACCTCATAAACCATTCAGTGAATATATCATTAAAGTCTTCTCCGGATTCGAATGATAAGCATGTTTCTTTAGATTCAAAATGTGGACAGATGGCAATAATAAGGACCCTGCAAATAATTTCCGAAATGATGAAAAATAATTGGAAATCACCGAACATGACGAGATCTCTGAGCTTACTGCTTCTGACGTCATTGCCTTTACGTACACGACAGATTATCGTTAATTTCCACAACTCATCATTTATTCATACTCAAACACGCAAGGTGCGTAAGGGAAACTCTAATGACCCTAATGAAGAAACTATTTTCAAGAATATTAAAGATGATTTGAAGATGATTAAATGGATGACCCAGAGTATTCTTCATGTTACTCTAATACATTACGTTACAGTTATGTTAGAAACAATTGCTGAAATTAAAACTGCCAAAGATCTTAGAAATTATATAAATTCTCTTGATTTAGATTTCGATAAAAAGTGGTTTGCAGAATATAAAGTCGATCAAACGTGGAATTATGATACGCTAATTTCCGAGTTTAATAATCTTGCAGGTGTGCAAACCAGCCTTGAGTCGACAATACTCAAATCGTTAGTTGATAAAAATGATTTAATCGGAATAAATGCAAAAGATAGATTTTTGCATGTTTCAAACTTGCAACCTTTTAAAAACGTGTGCAGATTAATAAATTGGAAGAGTTTCAGTGATAATTATATATTTCAAAAACTAAAATCAGAAGCGAAATTTGCATTGCAAAAAAAGTTGGATGAAGATGAATTGAAATTTGCATCGACTTCGGTTTCTACCTCTTTTCTTATCGCCATGATATATTGTAGTCCTCATCTTATTTGGAGTAAGTATGAGCGTATGATGTCACTATTGAATCGAATTTATGTAGTGATTGGGCATGGACTCCAGAGTTATGAATGGCTTGAAATTTTGACTGCACAGTTGTGGAGAAAACGATATTCCATCGCCTTAAATCTTGACGATAACATGAATTCTGTGCAAGAAAAAAAAGAACTATCGACACAGGTACTCAATGATTATAATTCAAAAGTTGAAATTTTAAAGAATATTTTGACGAATCATAAATATGGTGAAAATTTGGAAACATATAAATTTTTAACGATACAACTAGCGGTAGAAATGTTAACATTGGAATTAATGTCTATTTTGAATGCTTCAAAGAACTTAGTCGATAACTACACATTACTCGATAACTCGGTACCCATATTAGTGGGAAAATTTTTATATAATTATTTAGTCCACTCTATTTTAACTTTTCAAACTTTTGATGCAAGTGTGGCTATATTTTTAAATGCTAAAAAACTGTGTTTAAAAAGTGATGAAATTAAAGAGAAGAAAATTGGCAAAATCTTTCAAAATAATATAAAAGAATTGAAATTAAAACACAGTCGACATTTATCATGCATTACTAATCAAAATGAAATGTTTCAAGCTATTGAACAAGGTGACATGAAAAAGTTAGAAGATGCAATTAATAAAGGCGCAGATATCAACGGGTCAGATTATCAAGGGTGGAGTTCTTTACACTACGCTGCTAAAGGAGGTAATTTAGCTATTTTTAAGCATTTAATTTATCTAAAGGCAAAAAATAATTTCAGAAATAAAAATGGAGAAACTCTGCTACATATTGCTGTAAGATATGGACAAATTGAAATTGTCAAATGGCTTATTAGAGGTCTAAAAAATACTGAAATCGAGGACTATTCAAAGATAACTCCGATATACCTTGCAATTCATTGCGGGCACAACGATATTGTCAAATTGTTATTGTCATTTAACTATCGATATTCTCATAATTTTTTACTTCACTTGGCAGTGTTGAGTAATCGTAAGGATATCGTTGAGTTTTTATTGACAAAAACAAATGAACATGTAGATTATTATGAAAATCAACTTAATCAAACTCTATTGTATGTAGCGGCGAAACATGGGTATGAAGAACTGACACAGTATTTAATTAGTGTTCAATCTGATGTAAATTACCGTTCAGTTGGAGAAATAACACCTTTGTTTGAAGCTGCCCTCTATGGTCATGTGAAAACGGTAAAAACATTACTTTCAAATAAAGCGGATGTCAATTTTTGCAACAATAGTGGATGTACAGCGCTGCACGCAGCTGCTGAAAATGGACATGAAGAAGTTGTTAAAGTTTTGCTTGAAAATGGTGCAGATATCCATAAGACCGATCTAGGTCGACATACACCTCTTCATCTTGCAGCAAAAAAAGGATCTCTCAATATTGTTAAGCTATTGGTAGAATACAAGGCTGATGTTAACGCTCCAACTAAAAAGAATGACACTTCCCTTCATTTAGCAGCTTGCGGTGGTCATTTCCAAGTAGCAAAATTCTTGCAGTCAAATAAAGCTGTAGAGACGGCAATTAACGATATGATGAATTCTCCTGTACACTGTGCTGCTATAAGCGGTAATACTGAATTAATGAGATTGTTACTTCGACGCAAAGGACAAATTTTTAGAAGAAATATAAATGATCATGATCCACTATATTTGGCGGCATATCATGGTAATCTCGAAGTTGTGAAACTTTTAGTTGAGCGCGGTGCGAATTGTGTCGATTCAACAACATATAATGGGTATAATCCACTGCATGCGAGTGTAGATAGGAATCATTTGGAAATTGTAAAATTTTTTATCAGAAAATATGTAGATATTAATGTAAGAACTGTAATGTCCTCAACTCCTTTAAGTATTGCTGCTCATAATGGCTTCTATGATATGGTAAAATTATTGGTTGAATCTGGTTGTAATTTTAACGTTAAAGATGAACAGGGTGTGACACCTCTGCATCTAGCTATAGTAGCAAATCATCAAAAGATAGTAGAATATCTATTAACTAAAAATGTCGATGTCATGGTACTATTAAAAAACAAGAAACTTCCAATTCATTTGGCAGCGGAATTTAATCAATTTAACGTACTTGCTACTTTATTAAACAAAGAAAAACATTCCACTCACTACCAGGATGATCGGAACAGAACGCCTCTTTATCTCGCGTGTCAATGGAACTGTCCAAAATTCGTACAACTTTTTATAAACAACGGTGCAGAGATCATTTACGATAACATGCATTGCATGGATCCAGCTCTTATGTC
>JZSA01006557.1:0-10464 GCA_000956155.1 Cotesia vestalis | reverse complement strand
GTTGTGACTCAACTTGAGCAAAAGAACTTCCTTAATAATATAAATTAATAAAAATAAATTTTAAAAATAATTCCACTATTAAAATCATTTTTAAAACAATTAAAATTAAAATTCTTGCTAAATTATAAAAGTCATAGAAAAATTGATACCTTTTTTTAAGTAAATTAAATTTTCAATAAAAATCTCTTGCAATTTTTTTGTATCTCTAATAAACCCATAATTTTGACATTAAAATTTTTAATTAATATTCAGACAATAATAAGAGATAAAAAAATTTATAAAATAAATTTTTAAAAAAGTCTCTTATGATTTTTTTTTATCTCCAAAAGAAAAATTCAAGAATTTTGAATTTTATCTTATCCATAAAAAATTGTCAAATTAAACTTTTGATGTAATTATTATTATTGTTTCAGGGCGTTGGAATGCTTTTAGAGCGACACCCAGATGCAACATTATAAATAATATAATACATTTTATATTTTTATAATTGATTGCAACTATACTGATTGTTAATATTGAAAAAAGAAATTTAATTTAAAAATTAAAAATTATTCTTTATACTAAAAATATATAAATATATTTTTAATAAAAATGTAAGTAGATTTGAGTACGTTAAAATAAATAAATAATTATTGGTAACTATAATCAAATCATTTTCATTTTATCAAAAAAAAAAAAAATTTTAACTAATTTATCAAAAATTAAAATTCCAGAAAAATATAAAAAAAAAATTAAAAAAAAAAAATAACTAATTTATTCAATTGTCTGAGTACCGTACAAAGAAGGAAGAGAATTAACAGTAAGATGATGCCTGACAGCCTGGTCCAAAATGCTCTTGATATTCTTGCAGCCAATGAGCGCCCGAACCTTCATGCCTTCCAACCTGGACAAATGGAGCCTTCCGGAGCCTTGAGCAGCGATTATCAGCCCGGGTTCCTTGGTGAGCTCGCAAGTAGTTTCAGGCAGCGCAACGATGCTCAAAGTCACTCCAGGGCCGTTTTCTTCCAGATTATTGGCATCCAGCACTCCGATTCCCTGAGTCTCTTGATCTTCATAGTTAGTGCTAGCGTCCGGCAAGGTCACTGTGCACCCGATGGCGTAATCTTTGATGGGAATCCCCGCGTCAATCAGCGCCAAGGTCGACGCATTCACTGCGCAGCAAAAGTCACTGCCGTCAGCTTGAAGAACTTCTACGAAAATCTCAATTTGAGACCTGGAGAACTGCTCGAGGTTTATTATTGACTCCATAGCGTGTCTCAGTTCTATGGATCGTTCCTGGGTCTTTCTGTCTCCTCGGGGACGCTTCTTGCGCTCGCCTGAGCTCAGGCAAAATACTGCCATACTGTACTGACAGTTTATTAAAGTCACTCCAGGGCCGTTTTCTTCCAGATTATTGGCATCCAGCACTCCGATTCCCTGAGTCTCTTGATCTTCATAGTTAGTGCTAGCGTCCGGCAAGGTCACTGTGCACCCGATGGCGTAATCTTTGATGGGAATCCCCGCGTCAATCAGCGCCAAGGTCGACGCATTCACTGCGCAGCAAAAGTCACTGCCGTCAGCTTGAAGAACTTCTACGAAAATCTCAATTTGAGACCTGGAGAACTGCTCGAGGTTTATTATTGACTCCATAGCGTGTCTCAGTTCTATGGATCGTTCCTGGGTCTTTCTGTCTCCTCGGGGACGCTTCTTGCGCTCGCCTGAGCTCAGGCAAAATACTGCCATACTGTACTGACAGTTTATCAATCCTTTGGTGGATTTATTAGCGGTGCTTCGTGCTAAGGCTCCTCTGGGCTAGAATTTTATTATTATTATTATTATTATTATCATTATTATTATTATTATAGTTAATATTAAATATTATCAACATTGATATCAACGTCTTGCAATTTTTTAGATTTTTATAACAATTGAATTATCATAAAAAAATTAAATTTGAAAATTTTTAAAAATTGTAAAAATTTTTAACAATTATTTTTTAACATTTGTTTGTTACAAAATTTTAAAAAACAATACATGCAACTTAAAAATATTTTTTTAGTTCTAGTTGCACTAATTTTTAAAAATTCTTGTAGAATTTAAAAATTTTTTATTGCAACGATTAAATTAAAATTGGCTCAAGAATTTTTAAAAAAGAACTGTCAGCTGATTTCATTCTCATTATCATTTGTAACATTAAAGTTAGCAGTCACTTGATAATTTTTTAAATTTGTTTAACAAACAAATTTATTCAAAAAAATTAATTATAAAAAAATTGCATTTTTTTTTTTTTTTCTAATTTCTACACGACAATTTTTTTTTTGTCATAATTTATTTGTTGCAAAATTTTTTAAATTATCAAATATCTGCTAAATTAATTTTTATAATTTATAAATACCTGGTGAGGTCCATAGACAGCAGCTAATACTTTAGTTTTTCCTTGCTCCAGATACGCACTACCGTCAGCTTGACCGAAAACTCCTAGACGAACTTTTATTTGACGTAATTCCAACGGTCTTCTTCCATCAACTCTGAGTCCTCCTTGGTCTTGTAATTGATCACTTTCCATTTTTATATATTTATTTATTTATTTATTTTTAATATAACCTATAAATATCACGTGGAGTAAATGCAAATTTTTTTTACATGCAAGTATTTATTTACAATTACTGTAGCAAGATACTATACGTCAAGTCGCGCCGCCATTTGTAATAAAAACTTGCAGGTGGCTCCACAAGTAAGTCACGTGTCATATTTTCTCATTTTTCACATGATGGCGCTGTAACTTTCTAGAATATCGGCAACAATTTGCAAGACACGCAATTAGTATACTTTCTCCTACATTATCTTAGTGCAAAGGTGTGGTTTTTGGCAATCAGCTGATCAATTGTCACTTTTTGTTAATAATATTATGGACAGCAATAAAATGGTTTGTGAAGCTGTGGAACCTTTTGATAACAATCAAGATGGTGAAATTGACAACAATGAACAAAATGAAACTGATCAAGGTAAGTTTTAATTATCATTTTAATTTATAAAGTGATAGTTAATAATAATATCAATCATTTAATGTAAAAACATTAATTATTAACATGTTATTAAAGTTAGCTGTCATTTGACAATTTAAAAAATTTTTTTTAACAAATAAATTTGTTTCAAAAAATTGCATTTGTAGTTTTTTAAAATTTTTAAATCTCAATTTTTTAAATAATTTTTCAAAGCAAATTTATTTATTTAATAAAATTAAAAAATTTTTAAAATTGCAAATTTTAATATCAAAATTTTTTTTTGTAATAAATTAAGTAAAATTTTAAAAATTGACAGATGTCAAAAAAATTTTTTGTAAAACTTCAAAATTTTCCTTCACTGACAAAAATTATTTTTAATTTACAGAATATGAACTATTGAATGAACAATTAGACCAATTGCACTCAGTGCTTGATGATCTCGAACACAAAACAAATGCAGTGCATGCACAATTTGTCGAGTTACTTAAATCCAACAAAGAAACCCGAGAAGAACTCCATCAGGCGTCCTTGAAAAACACTGATGCCAAAAAAGACGAAGAAAAATGTAATTAAATTTTGTATCATTTAAATGCTTTTATTTTTTTTGAATTATTTTATAGATGTATAGAAAATTTATTTATAATTTAAGATTCAAATGATTTATTGTACAAAGTGTAAAATTAAACTGATATAATTAGCTTACATTATATCACGAATTATACTTTATACATAATAATTTTTTTTATTCCTGAAAACTGTCAAGCATCAAAGACTTGAATTCTTCAAAGTCTAGGTCGCTGACGAGGTTAATGTTCGGGATATTATTTCTCAAGTGGTCGATAGCGACGAAGCCGCGAGTTTTCACTCCGTGGAGTTCAATGTCAGCGTGACAATTTTGGAAGTGAGTTATTATTTTTGGATTTATCAGAGCTGCTACACAGAAGGCGTCACATGGCCGATAAATTTCTCGTTTTATTTTATTTTTGTAAATTCCATCTTCAATTTTAGTTATTAATTCTATTTTTTTATTTTCTTTCAGTTTTCCCAGTTTGTTTTCACGCCAGTCCTGAAAAATTTTTATTTTATCAATAAAAATGAAAATTTTATTTTAGTAAAATTAACAGACATTAAAAAAAATTTTTTTAATAATTTAATTAAAAATAAAAAAATATTTTTCAAAAATTGCATAATTAATTTTTCAAATTTTTTATCTATTAAATTTCTTCTTTTAATTTTTTCAACAAAAAAAAATTATAAAAAATTTTTAAATGTCTGCTAATTTTATTTTCATAATTATTTATGAATTCTAAATGTAGAATATAATTTTTAATTTCTGGTAAGTACTTACTAAAAAAATAAAAAATATAATTACCATAGTAACAGTTGATTTTAGACAAGTTTCCCAAGGAAAAAGCCACAATGGCTTTAAATTACTCTGAAATAAAATATGAACACTCTCTGGATCAGCGTAAAAATTAAATTCAGCTTGTGCTGTTGTATTTCCTTGTCCTAAAAAAATAAAAAAAAAAAATTAATACAATTATTAATTAATTTTGTAATCCAATCTATGTACAGGTGTTACCAAGACCTTTATAGAATGTAATTTGGAATTAAAAAATTAATAAATAAAATACAATAATAAAAAAAAAAAAATTAATACAATAAAAAAAAAAATTAATACAATAATAAAAAAAAATGAAGTTTAAAAATTGAAAATAAATTAAAATAATTACCTGTAGAATTTCCTCCCATAATAAAAAATTCTTTTACCAACTTCAAAATCTCCGGATAAATTTTGACAGCAAGCGCGACATTTGTCAGCGGTCCCAGACAAACCACAGAAACTTGATCAGGATTATCAGTAATTATTTTTCTCAGTCCAATTACTGCATGCTCTTTTTCCAGTTTACAAGTATTTACTCCATCGACAAATACATCTCCAAAACCATCGTGTCCGTGATATCTAATCTCTGCAGCTTTTAGAGCCTGAGATTTTATAGAAATTAGCGGCGAATCTGCTCCTTTGTACACCGGTACCTAAAAAAATAACCAAATAAGTAAATATGTAAAAAACTTCAAAAACTGCAAGTGCAATTATTTAAAAATATTTTTTTGTTTGAATTTAATTATAAAAAAAAATTAAGAAATTCGTCTAACTTTAATTAATGAAAATTAACTTAGCAGATAATTGATAATTTTAAGAATTTTTTTAACAAATTATGGCAAAAAAAAAATTTTTTTAAAAATTGACATTTAGAAATTTTCAAAAACTACAAATGTAATTTTTTAAAAATAATTTTTTGGAAGAAATTTATTTGTTAAAAAAAAATAAAAAATTGTCATGTACTTACATCAGAATCGCAAGCTTCCAAAACTCTGTAGACATTTTTGACAACATTGTCAATGTCAGTATTACCCGCAACGCAAGTAATTGCTTTTAAGTCTATTAGATTTTTTTTATGAGCATCCAGCAACAGGACTAGTGACACTGCATCATCATACCCACCGTCACAATCAACAATTACTTTTTTTATCATATTTTTTTCAATGAAAAAAAATTAATTTTAATTAAAAATGAGGTTAGAAATTTTTTTTAATTTAAATTAATAAAATAAAAATTACTCTTATCACTTATTCATTTCTTCAATGAAGAAATTTTTAATAATGATTATTATTTCAACAAGTTATGCAAATTTGCTGATTAATTTTTTTTTATTTTTAGTGTTTTATCAATAACGCACACTTGTGTGCTTACATTGCGAATTATGTCAAACATGTAATTGATAAATTTAAAATAAAAATTTATGATACTGATCATTATTTTAAAAAAAAATTTAAAATTGAAAATTCTTAAAAAAAAATATTAAAATTGAAATTAAAAAAAAAATTTTTTTTTTTTTGAAAAACAATTTTTAATTTGTATGGAAAAATAAAAATTGAAAAATTTTTTAAATTGTCATTTTTATAAAAAATTTATTTTTGTTAGGATGAAAAAAATAAAATTAAAAAAAATCATAAAGATATAATTTATTCAAATTAAAAAAATCTCTTCAAGTATTTACTTTATAATTTTTAAAGACATTGAAGTCAGAAATAATTTGAAAATTTATTAATTTTATTTAAAAAAAAAAAATTTGTTCCAAAAAATTATTTTTTAAAAATTAAATTTTTAATTTATTAAAATATAAATGTGTATAATTTATATACACATGCAATTTTTTGTTGTTTTTTTTTTTATTTTATTTATACAGTTTTTCAAGTTTTTTACAAATGAATTTTTTTTTAATAATTTTTTGATTAAAAATTTTTTAAATGTCGACTAAATTATTTTTTTTCAAATAAAATAACCATAAAAATTAATTTTAAAATTAGAATTTTAAATTGCGCGCTTCGCGCCCTTTTATTTTTTAGCCAATCAGAACTCGGGGATCATATTTTTGAATATTTTTGCGATAATTCGATACTTAGTAAACTTTACACTTATTTTTATTGAATCTATTTTAATTTAAAGGATAAATCACCAGAAAAACACCTTTCTAGTAATTTTTATCAATAAAAATAACCATAAAAATTAATTTTAAAATTAGAATTTTAAATTGCGAGCTGCGCGCTCTTTTATTTTTTAGCCGAGCAGAACTCGGGGATCATATTTTTGAATATTTTTGCGATAATTCGATACTTAGTAAACTTTACACTTATTTTTATTGAATCTATTTTAATTTAAAGGATAAATCACCAGAAAAACACCTTTCTAGTAATTTTTATCAATAAAAATAACCATAAAAATTAATTTTAAAATTAGAATTTTAAATTGCGCGCTTCGCGCCCTTTTATTTTTTAGCCAATCAGAACTCGGGGATCATATTTTTGAATATTTTTGCGATAATTCGATACTTAGTAAACTTTACACTTATTTTTATTGAATCTATTTTAATTTAAAGGATAAATCACCAGAAAAACACCTTTCTAGTAATTTTTATCAATAAAAATAACCATAAAAATTAATTTTAAAATTAGAATTTTAAATTGCGCGCTTCGCGCCCTTTTATTTTTTAGCCAATCAGAACTCGGGGATCATATTTTTGAATATTTTTGTAGAAATTTTTAAAAATTAATTTTTTTATCATAATAATAGTAAATTATGATGAAAATAAAGTTAGCCGACATCTAAAAATTTTTAGAATTTTTTTTCATTGAAAAAATTAATTGAAGCAATTTTGTAAAAATTTTTTCTTTATTCTAATTTAATTCATAAAAAAAAAAATCTAAAATTGTTGAACGTCGGCTAATTTTAATGTCATTAAATTATGATATTGAAATTACCAGACACTTGACAATTTTTTAATTTTTCTTAAATAATAAATTAGGTTTAGAAAATTATTTATAAAAAATTGCACTTATAATTTTTTAGAGTTTCTAAATATGGAATTGTAAAAAAAAATTTTTCTTGCTATAATTTATTAGTTTAAAAATGTATAAAAATTGTCAATTATTTTTTTTCAGACATTGCAATTATATTTCCAAATAAATGTATGTAAATACATAAATAAACGCATGTATCAAAACAGAGCTTAGTCTACAGGATAAACAGCAAAAAAATTTAGGCTTGTTATTAATGACTCTCTAGTATATGTACCGTACACTCTAACATAAAATTTTGACCAGGAAAATCGCGAGGGTTCTACCTTAAAAAAAAAAAATTTCTTCATATAGAAATAAAAAAAAATTACAATTTTCAAAAATATTTTTTTTTATCAAAAAAAATTTTCAAAAAAATTTTTTTTTATCAAAAAAAATTTTCAAAAAAATTTTTTTTTATCAAAAAAAATTTTTAAAAATTTTCAAAAAAAATTTTTAAAAATATTTTTTTTTATCATAAAAAATTACAAAAAATTTTCTAAAATATTTTTTTTTTATCATAAAAAATTAAAAAAAATTTTCTAAAATAATTCAACAACTTCCAGAAAAGTCCGATCAGGAACATTGGACGTCCACCCAACAGAAAAAGCATTGGTAGTAAATTACGACGTGGAAGCTCTGATCCTGGGCGAGCTGGGAGACCCAATGCTTGGAGACCGCAAGGAGTGTCAAAAGATAATCCGACTAAAAAGTTTGAACGCGGACACAAACGTCTCGCTGCTAGCAAAAGAAGTAATGGAAAAATGTTCACTGATCCACGAGTCGAAGCTGCACGAAGTAGAGCAGCTGATTTACTACCTCCAAAACCGTAAAATGAACGAAGAGCAGCCATCGCGCCCGGCATCCTCGACGAACTCCGAAGGAGACCTGGAGCGCGCGGTGATCAGCAACGTGGACTCGTACATCGAGCTGCTGTACGAAGAAATCCCCGACAAAATAAAAGCCTCGGCTCTGATCCTGCAGCTGGCTCGGATCCCGGACAACTTGCTGGAGCTGACAAAAAACGAGTCGCTGCTGAGCGCGCTGGCACGAGTCCTCCGAGAAGACTGGCGGCGGAGCATCGAGCTCTCTACCAACATCGTCTACATCTTCTTCTGCTTCTCGACCTACACCCAGTTCCACTCGATCATCCTCGAGTACCGCATCGGGTCTCTCTGCATGGAGATAATCGACTACGAGCTCCAGCGCTACGACCAGTGGCGCGACGACATGGAGAAGCGTCGCCGGTACTTTGAAACCACGACCGGCCTCGTGCTCTTTCCATCAGTCACTTCAATTTCTTCCGACGTGGACAAAAAATTGAAGCTCACCGACGACATCTGGACGACGGAGGCGCCGCTGGATTATGAGTTAAAGCGCCGGTCAACGGAGATCAATTTTCACGTCACCGACGCGGAGGTCAAGCGCATGAAAGACGACCTCGAGAAGTATCGCAAGAAGTTCAAGAACTTGACCAAGAAGCAGGAACAGCTGCTGAGAGTCGCTTACTACCTTCTGCTTAACATCGCCGAGAACACCGACGTCGAGAGAAAAATGCGCAAGAAGAACATCATATCCATGATAATAAAAACTCTGGACCGGACCAACACCGACTTGCTGATCTTAATAATAACCTTTTTGAAGAAACTTTCTATTTTCAGAGAAAACAAGGACGTGATGGCCAACGAGAACATAATTGAGAAGCTGCCGCGCCTGCTGCAGAACAACAGCAACATCGACCTGGTCCAGATCACGCTAAAGCTGCTGTTCAATTTGTCCTTTGACTTGAAGCTGCGGGGCAAGATGATCCGCGTGGGCCTGCTGCCGAAGTTGATCAAACTGCTGGGCCTGAATGAGATCAAGAACAAAGCGACGATTCTCGGGCTGCTTTACCACCTCAGCATGGACGACAAAGTCAAGCTGATGTTCAACAACACGGACTGCACTCAGCTGATCATCGACATGATCCTGGAGCTGGAAGACGAGAGGTTTAAAAAGGAGCTGGTGGCTGTCGGGATTAACTTGTCGATAAATCACAAAAATGCGCTGATGATGATCGAGAACAATCGGCTTCAGGGTTTGATCTCCAAGGCGTTTAGAAATCAAGACTCGCTGCTGATGAAGCTGATCCGGAATATTTCTCAGCATGATGCACTAAAGGAGTACTTTGTTGAGTTTGTTGGAGACTTTGCTATGGCGCTGACCCAGTCAGACTCTCAGGATTTTATTTTAGAGCTTATTGGAGTGATGGGGAACTTGGTCCTGCCGGATTTGGACTACGCTCAGATTTTACAGCGGTGCAACTTGATTCCTTGGATCAGGAACAACTTGGTGGTGGGAAAAGCACCGGATGACTTGATTCTGGAGGTTGTGATTCTCTTAGGGACTGCTGCGAGTGATGAAGATTGTGCTAGGCTGATCTGCAAGGCTGACTTGTTGCTTTCTTGCATTGAATTGCTGAGAGCCAAGCAGGAAGATGATGAAATTGTCTTGCAGATTATTTATGTTTTTTACCAGATCGCTATGCATGAGTCCACGAGGGATTACTTGATCAGAGAGACTAATAATGAAGCGCCTGGGTACTTGATTGACTTGATGCATGACAAGAACCCCGCGATCAGGAAGGTTTGTGACGCCTGCTTGGATGTCATTGCCATGTGCGACAAAGAGTGGGCTGCTAGGATCAAAGTTGAGAAGTTTAGGTCTCATAATCAGCAGTGGTTGGAGATGGTTGAGTCTATCGCCGTGGATAATGCAAATCATTTGATTGTTGATGATGATGAGAGTCTGCCGCCGTATTTAAATGATGATTTGCTGAAGCATACTATGCTGTTTCCTTCGGGGACTACCACCAGTTTTAGTACTGATGACATGGAGATGAGTGGGATCAAATCTACTGACTCTGGGGAGAGTCATAGTCGACCTGCTAGTCGGTATGTATTTTTTTTTAATTGTTACACATCTTCTCGATGTTACACTCATTAAGAGCTTTCATTTAAGTACCCACATGCATTTTTGATATATTTTTCATATATATATATATATATATGATATATATAAATATATAAATATATGAAAAATT
>JZSA01006554.1:0-19156 GCA_000956155.1 Cotesia vestalis | reverse complement strand
GTATTCTAGTGTAGAGACATGAATTTTAGGTAATTTTTAAACTGTCGTAAAAAAAAAGCAATCAATATTTTTAATATCCATTTTTTTATCAGTTATTTATTAATGTTTCAAGAGTACAGAAAAAAATTAAAAAAAAAAAAAAAAGTCAAAAATTGAAAAAAACTGGCAGCCGATAAAGTGGGGGGGCGTCAAAAAATTGGCAGATGAGTTTTGACATGATTTCAACCCTCCTAGTCATCTGAAATGAAAAAATAAAAAAGATTATTAATCTGCAATGATATCGCAAGAATCTGAACTAGCGATGAGTGAAAAAAAAATTTTTTGACAAAATGGCGAATGTTTGAAAAAAAAGACGATTTTTTTTTACCATTTTTTTGAGTTTCTCGAATTTTTTAAAAATAATCACAATTGAAATTTGGGGATGAGGCTAGTTCCAATTCCTGAGAGGTCTATAAAGAAGATTCTCTGGAAATTTCAAGTGAATCGGTCCAGTAGAACTCGAGAAATCGTGATAAATTTATTGAAAAAGTCTGTTCTGAGAAAAACGCATTTAAAGTTTCGCGTAAAGTTTTTCGCTGTCAAAGTCATGAAATGATATATTATACTTTTATTCAATCTGCCATTCCACATTAATTTAAATTTTCAAAAATCCTCTCGTAGACTACACTAGAATACCCCCTTAATAATAATTATCAATTAAAAAGTAGGAAATAATTTTGAATTATACTAATTTTCTATTTACATTTTCAGGTTTCTACTCATGGCGCAACACAACCCGAGGATCCTGGTTCATGCAAGCTCTGTGCATTGAACTCCGAGAAAACGGAACTCGCTACGACATCCTGACTCTCCTGACTTTCGTAGCTCAGCGCGTCGCTCTGGACTTTGAGTCCAACACCCCCGACAACATGACAATGCACCAACAAAAACAGATTCCTTGCATCACTTCAATGTTGACGCGTCTTCTTAAATTCGTACCGAAGAATTCTGAGTCTAATGCTACTGGTAGTTCATAATTATAAATTTTGATCTCAGTAATTATTAATTACTCATTATATTACTGAAAAAAAAAAAAAAAAAAAAAAAAACGGCAATGAATCGGTGCCTATGGAACAATTGCATTTAATACTGCATTTAAATAATTTACAATTTTGATTATTTATAAATAATTCTACTTAATTGTTAAATATTTTTTCGAGGCTTCAAAATTAATTTTGAAGCTATTAATTTTTTTTTCATGACATTGAAATTAGCAGTAGATTTTTTTTTTTAATATATCAATTAATTAAAATGACTAGCAATTAAATTGCAATAAAAATTTTCAAAAAATATTTTTTTTATTTTTATCATTTTTCAAAAAAGTAATTTGCTAATTTCAGTGACATCTCGCGTTGCTAAAAAAATTTTTAAGCCAAAAGAGAGTATCATTTTTTTTTATTATAATTAATTATTAACCTTAAAAAAAAAAAAAGTTACAACACTGGTAAAAATTATGACTTTTTATTTTGGCAATAGTAACGCGATATTTTTTACATAAATTTTTTACGTTTTTTACTGAAATAATCTAAGAATTTTTTGTAATAATTTTTGATTTATTTTTATTTTGCTCAATTAAGAGAGTAACTAAGCCTTAAAATGTCTTTCACTATTGTGATAAGTGTATAGCGTGCAAGTTAGTAAATGTACATGTAGCTGCCAATCGTGATAATGAATTTTTTTTACGTAAAAAAAAATTTTGTATTATCTTTATATCAGTAGAAAAAAATTAATGTACTGGAAAGTAAAGTTAAATTTATATTTATACTTGCACAAATATCGGTACGATCTTGGGAAAAAGTTCAAATAGTTTTTAAACGCTATATCAAAATATTTAATATTAATAAATGTAATAATTTTAATATTTAGTCAATTTTGGAGATTCTGTGTCAGGTATTTTCATGCTTATTGTAATAATAATAATAAGCAATAATATTATTATTATATATGTATCTTTTACAAGTTTAATAAAATTAATACGTGTAATTATATTTTTTTTTTTTATTTTTAGTGTCACTAAAAAAATTTTCCAAAAAATTTTTTTTGGAAAAAAATTTTCCAAAAATTATTTTTGAAAATTTGAATTTAAAATTTTTGAAAATTTCTAAATGTCAATTTTTTTTTGCTATAATTGATTTTTTAAAAAAATTCTGAAAATTTTTAAATATCTGCTAAATTAATTTAAATTTTTATGCGCATGCGCGGGCTGTCAAAAATTAAGTCGGAGTTTATTTATAAAGCATATAAACATAACCTTAATTTTAATCCGGATAATAACAAAAACCTGTTACTTCGTTATGTAAATAAATAAAATGATTACGTGTAATTATATTAGTAAAGTACTAGTTATATTGTTAATTAGTGGAACAATTAATTGTTTTGTTGATCCAACGTTAGAAAATACAAATAAGTGAGTAGTTAATAAATTATAAATATTTTTTTGATTTATAATTTTTGTGATTGTGTTACAGTCGGGATCATTACATAGATCCGCACTCTATTTATTACAACAAATATACCCAACAATTGGAAGTAAAAAAAGAATTACAAGTAATTAATAGGTAAGTACAATGATAATAAAAATGAGAATCAATTTAGCAGATATTTAATAATTTTTTTAACAAGTAAATTATGAAAAAAAAATTGACTTGTAAAAATTTTAAAAATTTATAAATGCGATTTTTATGAAATTCAAGTTAGCTGTCACTTGACAATTTTTTAATTTTATTTGACAAAAAAATTATGACACTGAAGTTAGCAAACGTCTAAAAATTTTTGGTTTTTTTTATTAATTAAATTTCAATAAAAAAAAATATTTACAAAAAATTGCACTTATAATTTTTCAAGTTTTTTACATGTGAAATTTTTTTTTAATTGCTTAAGTGAAATTTTTTCAAGAAAAAATTTTTAAAAATTTTGAAATGTCGGCTAACTTCATTTTCATAAAAAATTTTTTCCAAAAAGTTATTTTAAAAAAATTGTATTTTTTATTTTTTTTAAATTTCTAAATGTCAATTTTTTTTTTTAATTTTTAAAATTATCAAATATGTGCTACATTAATTTTCATGATTTTTTACAAATAATTTTTCGGAGCAAATTTTTTTATTAAAAAAAATTTTTTAATTCTCAAGTGACAGCTGACTTTAATGTCATATGATAAAATTAAGAGACATTTGGTCATTAGGATTTTTTTTTTAAATAAATTATGACAGAAAAAATTTTTTTAAAAGTATTCTATATATAAAAACTGTCAAAAAATGTTGCAATTTTTTTATAACAAATTTATTGTTTAAATATAAATTATATTTCTAAAAAAATTGATCAACTGCTGATGAGTTTTTAAATTACTTAGCTGTCACTTTATAATTTTTTAATTTTTTTTAACAAACCAATTTGTTCCAAAAAATTATTTTTTAAAAATTGCATTTTTATTTTTTAAAAATCTTACATCAATTTTTTTTGCCATAATTTATTTTTTTTCTGCTTATAATTATTTCCAACTTTTACATGTAGTAGCTTTTTTTTTATAATAATTAATTTTGTTTTAAATATTAAAAAAAATTTGAAAATTTTTTCAAACAAATTAATTTCAGAAAAATTATAAAAGTTTTTTAATTTCAGAGCAGTAAATAAATGCGATTGTCATGTCAACAATTTAGTTAAAAAAAATGACGTACCAGATGAATTATTTTCACGCAAACTTGTTAATTTATTACTTGCTGCTTCTTCTTTTGAGGTAAATAATTCTAATGTACTTTAAAAAAAAAATTTTAATAATTCCAACAATATTATTTTAATCCTCCAGGCAAACGGTAATTTATTGACATCTAGTATAACAATTGAATTAACTTCCAAAGAGCTGAGAAAATTGAAAGACTTCAGCCTCGGAAAGTTAACAATACGTGAGGTCGATCCAATAGTCTCTAACATCTTCAAGGAACCTGAGATAAGTTTCACAAAAAACATCTTCTCGTCAATAAAAGATCTGTTATTTAATGCGATTATTTACGTGAGTATTTTATAAAATTTTTTGATATAAATTTTGTAATTTAATTTTTTATTTATTTTATTTATTTTATTTATTTACAGAAAGAAGTAACGCTGGCCACAGTAGTGATTTTGTATATATCTTGGATAATATTAACAACAGAATGGAATTTGTTAAAGCTGATTTTAATACTTATACTTTCAGTATTTATAGCCAGTTTTGTTATAACTTGGCTGCAACTTTTAAAAGTATTTTTGTTATTTTTATTTATTTAATTATTTATTTATTCATAAAATTAATATTTTTATTTTAGGAAGCAGAAATAAAATTAACAGTAAAACAAGTCCAGTATCAAGAAGTACCAATTCAATGTAATCCAAGTAAAATGACTTGGTGGGATAAATTATGGACGGCGATGAGTTGTAATTTTTTTTTTTTTTTTTATTATAAATTTTACTACACGGAAAAAACAAAATTACGCTGTATATCTTCCCAACTTTTTTCTTTTTAAATTTGTTAAAATTATGATAATTTTTTTTTAAATTGTTCATTTTTTTACGCATTTTTCAAAAATGCAATGCAGTACATGGATAGAAAATATTTAAGGAGCATTTAAAAACAATTTTTCCGATAATTTGGAGTTGAAAAATTTTTGATAAATATTTTCAAGTCACCATTTTAATTTTAATTTTTTTGAACGAAATTCCTATTTGATTTTATTGATATATTTTTTTTTTAAATACATAAAAAAATGAACAATTTGAAAAAAAATTGATAATCACAATTTAAAAAAAAATTTATAAATTTATAAATTAAAAAAGAAAAAAATTGAATATCACAATTTTCGAAAAAATAATATAATCCAAAATTCTACTGAGTATAATTTAAATTATACGGGATATTTTTCGGATTATATCCAGTGTAATCTTACGCGGTATAACCAGAAAAATTACTTGGTCAAATCGGAGATTACACTGAGTATAATTGCGGTGACTTTGTTTTCGATCTAATAAAGAGTGCGAGTGTAAAGTATGGCTGCTTTATATATGTCCTACTCTAATGGGTAATGGGTAATGGGTTATAAGAAAAGCTCGTGGAACCGATACGATACGAGTGAAAGTAATTAAAAGATACACGATTTCCATTGTCACGAGGGCGTCTGTTTGCTTTTATGAAAGATGCTTAACCGTTTTCCTCCTACAACTACCTATGCTACTTATACTACTTTTGATTATCCATTTAATAACATTAAGACTTTCTCTAGTTAGTACTTGTCTAACTTAATATTATTATATACTCTGTCATTTTTTATCATTGTTAAATATAAATTATTAAAATGTCACTCTATTAACGATTTAGAAGTTTCTTAATAGAAATAAAATTAATTTTTTTAATTAATCTAAATTGTAATCTTTTACAGTGAGAAAATCTATTTAATCTATGAATGAAAAAAATGATGATACTGAAGTTAGCAGTCGGCGGTTAATTTAAAAAATTTTTTTAATAAATCAATTACAATAAAAAAAATGCTTCTAAAAATTTTCACTTGCAATTTTTATTAATTTTTACATGTGAAACTTTTTAATTTAATTTTTTTTTTTTAATAATTTAATTGCTATAAATGTCTAAAAAAATGTTTATATCTGTCAACTTCAGTGTCATAAAAAATGGCCATTTTACAAATTTTCAATAATTTTATTTCTTAGCTAAAGAAATGAAAATTTTTATCACAGTAACTTTTTTTGATTGAAAAAATTATTATTATATAAGATTTTTCTTAAATGAAAAATCATGAAAAAATATTAAATTCTAAAAATAAAATTTTTTTTTATTGTGATAAGTTGTTTATCTTAAACTAGCAACTTTGCAGTCACTATGTGACTTTCGTGACTTGTGAACTATAATTAAATAAAATTTTGCTTTATTAAATAATGACTTATGTTAAATTGCACTGTACTTTTTTAACTATCGACGTTTTTACAGATATAAACTCATCCCGATGTTACACTCATCAGGAGCTTTCATTTGAGTACCCACATGCATTTTGATATATTTTTCATATATACATATATATAATATATATGAATATATGAAAAATTGATGTGGGTACTTAAATCAAAGGTCTTGATGAGTGTAATGTTGGGGTGAACTTATATCTTTAAAAATATCATTAGTTGACAAGATACAATGTAATTTCTTAATTATTGACATTTTTTAAGAAATAAACTCCTTTTGATGTTACACTAACTGAGACCTTTCATTTAAGTACTCACATGAGTTTTTATATATTTTATATATATGGTATTTGTACAATATATAAATATATGAAATATATGAAAAATTGATGTGGGTACTCAAATGAAAGGTCTTGATGAGTGTAACATCGGGATGAGTTTGTATCTTTAAAAATGTCAATAGTTGACAAGATATAAGGTCATTTCTTAATTATGTATTTCAAGAAAGAGCATTTTTGAATGCAGCCTAAACACTTATCATAATAAATTGACTATTGGTGAGAATGATATGAAACCATCAAAAGTCACAAATTCAAGTCAAGATTTTTCCAACGATACTAAATTTAACTATAAAAACCGATTTTATCATATAAATACACTAACCACAAAATTTTGCTTATTCTTTTAATAATGTAAATTATTTGTTTCCATATCAAAAAACCTTTTTTTCAACAATAAATTTAGAGTATAAGAAAAATTTAGATTTTCTTCAGCTAAAAAATAAAATTATTGAATATTTTAGTGAAGAAATTTTTTTTTTAGTGTAATTTAAAGTAAAAATAATTTTTATAAAAATTCATACCCTTAAGTAAAAGTCCGCTGATCATAATCAGTAGTGTTACATATCTGTTATCACTTCCTAGATATACATAATATAAAATAAAACTATAAATATAACGAGCGATGAAATTGATAGTATTGTTATCAGTTAATTTGAGGCTCACGAGTCGAACATGAGGTTGAGCATAAATATATCTTGCGGTTGTTTTTATCTAGTAAGATGCACCATGATCATCTCTCTTCTAGCTGTATGGTAAATGATAACATAAAAATGAAGACAGACTAGATCCAGGAAACTTTAAATGAATGGGTTGATAGTCCAGCATAATACTAGAACTCTAGATCAAGACCACCAACGATTTGGTTCCTCTGTTCGCTATTCGCTATTCGCATCTCTAAGTACAGTACTTATTACAGCACCTTACACTTGAAATATACACATGGTGGATGTATTTAATGTACTTAATACACTGGAAGTACTGGAGATAGGTAAAGAGACCAGAGAGTAAAGACCACCGACTCAACGTGATTTTATGTTTCCTGGACATACGCCCGACATTTCTCTGAATAAGATTGTGAGCGCAAATACACATATGATGATAAATATATAAAGACGAAGAAAATATGTTTAGAGTCGTCTGTACTCTTACGCCCATAGTCGTTACCACGAGCGATGTAATAAATGGCGCTGTACCTCTGGCCATACAACTTCCTGTGTAAAGACAATACATCTCTATTTTATTCGTTCTTCTATCTCTGCCAGCGTAATAGATAGAGAGCTCCATATATTACCGACTGTAGTCCAATCTTCCCGATATAATCGTGATTCTGCCTCCCTCCGCTCCTTCAAACTTAAACACGACACGTTTTTTTTTTTTTTTTTTTTTTTTTTTTTTTTTTTTTTTTTTTTTTTTTCATATATTTATAGTCAAGTATTTTTTTTATATTTATTTACTTGTTCGTAAATTTAAAATGAACTAAACTAAGTAGAAAACACTTAACTTTATCTTGGTGTTACTCTAAAACGCATAAAGTAGCAATTTATATCGCGCTGTTATATAAACAAATAAAGAACTAGAGAAGAGTTTTTATGGTGGTCCTTACTTCTTAGTCCCTGTTAATATATCTACTGGGATTAAAAGAACGAGAACAGGATATAAGAAAACGTCCTATTTATTTTGCTCTATTTCATCTTTTGTACTATTTTGTTCTTTACACTGAAAAAAGAAAAAAATTAAAAATCTAGACAAGGATTTCTTGACAAAAATAATTTAATATATTATTTTTTGATAATATTAGAAGCAAATAACTTGAATGAAATAAAAATTATTTTATCAAAAAAGACAAAAAATTATTGTAAATTTTAAAGAATATTCTTTTTCTTAGTGGATTAAATTAAATTCTTATCACGATTCTTAATTCAACTATTTTCCCCGATCTGTCGCGATAAGTCCTGATAAACTAGACCATTGTTGGTAAACTCTCCTGGCAATTATCATTAATCATCAATAATTCTTTTGCCTCTTTTTTATCAACCTTTTATCTAGATCTCCTTTAATTCAGAGAAAGATTTAGGATTTAGTTACCGGGTCCATTGTTTGCTAAATTTAAATTTATTATTAGTGTAACAAGATCCGGTTAGGTAGCACGTTATTATTCAGTTATCGATAAACAACCGAATTTATTTTGCTTGGTAAATACACTCTAAAAAAATAAAGAGCTACTCATTGCGAATTTAATTATTTCTCAGAATTTATTTCACCAAAATTTAATATCTGTTTATATAATTAAAAATAACAGGATTGAATATTAAATTCGCTTGAATTTATTACGTAAGATTTTTTTATAAATCCCAAAATTTGTACACTGAAAAAAAATTTTATTTTAAACAAATTAATTTCTTACTTACAACCCTGGAGTCACTATGTGACTGCCGTGACTCGTGAACTATAAATAAAATTTTGCTTTATTAAATAATGACTTTTATTAAATTGCACTGTACTTTCTTAAATATTGACGTTTTTAAAGATATAAGCTCATTCTGATGTTACACTCATCAAGAGCTTTCATTTGAGTACCCACATGCATTTTGATATATTTTTCACATATACATATTTATGATATATATAAATATATAAAAAATTGATGTGGGTACTCAAATGAAAGGTCTCGAAGAGTGTGATGTCGGGGTGAGCTTATATCTTTAAAAATATCATTAGTAGACAAGATACAATTTAATTTCTTAATTATTGACATTTTTTAAGATATAAACTCATTTTGATGTTACACTAACTGAGACCTTTCATTTAAGTACCCACATGGCGTTTTTTATATATTTTATATATATGGTATTTGTAAAATATATAAGTATATAAAATATAAGAAACATTAATGTGGGTACTCAAATGAAAGGTCTTGACGAGTGTAATGTTGGGATGAGCTTATATCTTCAAAAATGTCAATAGTTCACAAGATACAAGGTCATTTCTTCATTGTGCCTAGAGATAGATTTTTGGCCACTTGATATTTTAGTGAATTTGTAAAAAATTTAACTATTCTAGAATTTTTATAGAATTTACGAATTAGTACATTTATATAAATTAAATTTATAAATTCTTGCGCTAATAGAAATATTTATGCAATAATTTGAAAATAAAGTGGCCAAAAAAGGTACACTGGCCACAAAATTTCGCTTATTCTCTTAATAATATAAATAAAAAAAATTGCAAATTTTTTTTTAAACAAATTTTTTCTCTCATTGTAACTTAAAATATATTAAATATAAAATATAGATAAAAATAATAAAAAAAGTCTTTGAATTCAAGTATATTTAATACAAATGACATCCTAAAAATAAATTCTCTCAGGACTTCCTGAGGTTGCTATTTTAAAAAAATATTTATTAATCGTTTAAAATTTCTTCTTGCTCTGGTGTCTAAAATTTTATAAATATTATTTAAAAAAAAAATTTTTTTATGCACTAATAAAAGAATTTAATTATTTAATTTATTCAAGCAATTATTTTTTAATTTTTAATATTTTTTAAGGTAATAAATATTTTATTAAATTTATTAAAAATCTTTATACTGAAAACAAAAAAATTTTATTTTTTTCCTAATCCATAATTATTAATTATTTTTTTTTTTTAAATTTTTTTTTGTAAAAAAAAAAAATTATTCATTTACCTAATTTTTTTAAAATCTGTTATGTTAACTCGTAAAAAGTGTCTAAATAAAATTTTGAAGTTTAATTTTTACTCTAAGCTTAAATAAAAATTTTTTAAATACTAAAAAATAATTTTTCTCAATTAATAAAGCCGATAATTAATTAAATATTTAAATTCTTTTATCAGAGCAGTTACCATTTCCTCAATTTGAAAAGACAAGTCTCTCTTCTTCCTGGTAAGAACATCAGAAATATCTTTTTGCTTTGCCGAAATAATGGAGCCCTGGATGATGGCAAAGAGAGTAAGGAGCCCAATAAACAAAGCGACGGTCATAAATTTCGGAGTTACTCCTAATTGATGGTTCGGGTCCTGGGTAATAAGAGGATTGCCGAACTCCGGGTATCCGTAAGGCCAAGGCTCACTGCGATACGTCAGCGGTGGAGCTGTTGGTTCTGTAATTGTTATTTATCAGCAGTATAAAAAAATCAATGGAGATTAAATTAAATAGATTTAAAGAAATTTAAAGAGAAGAAATAAATTAAGACCGAGGAAATAATTTAATTTATCCCCAAAATTTAAATCAAGAAAATTTTTCTGTAAAATAATAGTAGAAGTCTAAAATAAAAAATTTTAAGCAATAAATATCATTTTAATAATTACCTTGTAAGTAATAACCTGGAGGGATTGGTTGGTGTATTTCGGGGGTGTAAGGCGAGGTTTGCATCACTTCAATGTCACTAGGAGGCCACCACTCATTTCTTTTCACTGTGGTGTTAATAATCGGGCTCGCGGAACTGGCTATTTGATTTAAAAGCGTCTGATTGTCAGACGGAAATTGTAACGCGGGTGTAGAAGCTCTCGCGAGTTTGAGAACGAGGAGAATGAAAATGAAGACTTGGGACTTCATATTTGAAAAAGGTGGGCAAAGACTGACGATTTTCGGTCCGCTTACTCTTATTTAAGAGATTTACACACGCATTAATATAAATTACTGTAATTTTTTTACTTATTCGCTTCGGTGAATAAGTAAATAATTTATAGTTGCAATTTTATCTTATTTTTTACGTTATTAGATTTTATAACGGGGGAAATTTAATCAAAATAAAAATAAATAAAGTTTCATATGAAAAATTACTAACAAATACTTAAAATTTTAATTATATTATTTAAAAAATTTGACTAAGAACTTTAAAATAAATTTTCATAAAAATTATTTTGTTTTTTAATCTTATTGATCAATTCCAACATAAAAAGAAATAGATTATAAATTAATATTAATACGTTTAATTAAATAAAATTAATTACTTTAATGTTACTGAAATAAAATATTGTACAACAGATAAATTATTATAGACATTATTTATCAAAAAAGCTATTTTTAAAAATAAAAAAAAATATTGACGCAATTTTTTTTAACTAAAAAAATTTATTTTTTCCATTAAAAATTGAGGAAAAAATTTATATTAATTTTAAAAATCTCAAAATATGCACTCTGTAATTTTTAATCAAAGAAACAATTTTTTTATCATTATTAAAGAATTCACTCCGTAAAGTTTTTTTTAAATTCATATTATTTAATAATAATATTGTATGAATGAAAATTGAATTTTATCTGCAATCTACTCTGTAGTTATATTCTATAAAGCATGAACATCAATAAATTGAATAAAGTTCCTTTGTTTGCCATGAATATATATAAAACTTCAATAAAGTTAAAACAATACTTCAATGACATTTATTCTAAAATAAATGTTATCAATAATAAAAACAAAAAAATCACCTTGAGAATAAATCACTTTTCTGCTAAAAAAAAAATCTTAAAAGTTTTTTCATAAAAAATATTCAAGTCTGTATAAATTTTTCTGGTATGTAAAAAATAAAAATAGAAAAGTACGCATCCTTCCGGATCCTTTGATATTTATAGCGTTGTTGAAGTATATTTGTTTTATTAAAAAAATAAATTTACATGTAGAGTTTGAGCTAATGTCCTATAGAACACGAATAATGATATTTATGAAGTAAAGGGAAGTTTTTTGATTGGGGTAGGTAGTGCCAAGTGCGTGCAAGGGGTTGCTATGACGATTCGCCACTCTACTCGCGCCACGACAAAGACACTAAAAATACGGCTGGCGTTTTTTGATGCCTCGAGAGACGAGAATGTCTGGAAGGCTTACTGCTATAAGAAATAGATTGTAAATTTTTTTTTTCTTTATCATTAAGTTTTTTTAATCTCTACGTATGTATTTTATCTCTATAAACATGTAGAGGATAATAAATTACCGGAGAATAGAAATCTTTTTTTTTTTCTAAGGGAGTTAAAGTGTCGCTGTAAGCAAATTAAACAAACTGCATTGTTACTGAGTCATTGGATTGTATAAATCTACACCACGAAGATAACGACAGCAACTGAATGTGTTAGATCGCAAATCGGGGTCACATCGATACTGAGCGGGATGGGACAAAAAATTGTAGAGCAAATGAACGGGGAGAAAAAAATAGCCGAGCGAGATAGAAAAATAGTGAGAACGCCAACGCGATATCACAGGAAAATTATTTATAGATCTCTTTTATTTATAAATTTATATCTTTATTTTTATGGATGCTTCATCGGCCTTTTCAATCTTCCAAGCTGTAATCGGCTTTATTAATATAAAAATTTATTTTTTATTCCAAGTAATTATAACGCTCGAGCCTGATTAATATTTTTTTTTATTAAATTACCTTGTAATTTAATTGATTTTTAATTTTATTCAAATTTTTATTTTTTCTACAATGATAGAAGGATTTGTTAATATTTAATAAGCTTTACTAACTGTTGATAAATTATTTTTAACATCATATAATTTAATAAATATTTATTAACAGTTAATAAATTACTAGCAACCTTGCAGTCACTATGTGACTGTCGTGACTTGTGAACTATGAATAAATATTTATTAAATTAAGTAAATTAAATTATTAATAGTTAATAATTTCTATTAGTTTAGTATTTAAAAAATTATCATTTTAATTAAATAAAAAAATTTTTTTAATTCAATTTTGTTATTTTACTTTGTGGTCATCGATTAAAATTGTTAAAAATAGCCTCGCTAATTCCTAACTAAAATAATGAAACCCCGACCTTTTGTACAAAACTAAAAAAAAAAAAGTTATAAAATAAAAATTTAAATTAACCGAGAGTTAAGCCATCGGATTTAGTTACGAGTTGAAAAAGTTTTCAATTAACCCGCAAGTTGGTTTAGAATTACGTGACCTGGCGTAAAATATAAGTATAAGTTAACTAACACGTAGACCGACGTATATATACACGCAGAAAGTAAGCGCGCTAATTATTGCTTGCTGGCTTACGGCAGTTAGTAAAGTACGAAAGCCAGTCTATTGTACTATTATATTTCATATTCTCACGAGTCTGACTAAAATTACCGGCGATATTGCGACAGGGAGTGTCAGTGTAAATGTATACTAGATTATCTCGCTATTTGTCGCTATCAGTTAATCGTCTCCTGGCTGATGTATTAACAGACATACTACTGGTTAACACGCGACTTTTTTATCTTCTCAATGGACTGAGTTTGCCTTATCAATTCTTTAACTATTCTTAAACTTTCGTTTGCACTTTTGATTTTCGGATTTAAAATAAACACTTTTATTTCTGTCTGAGATTTTGTAGATATTAATGATTTGATGCAGTAAGATGGACTGCATTTATTTCTGGGTCATCTTTTTATGGGAATCGATTTTTAGGGATGGAAATAAATTATTTTCTAGGAAGTGATTCATATCCCGCCTATTTTTCTAGAATTAATTCGTCATTGGAAAGCTAATGATAACGAGAATTTTGTAGGCGGTGGTTTGTAATTAATTGATTGGTAAGAGTGTAAATTGATTGGTGAAGAGATATAAGATATTAGATATCAGTAGTATAAAAGTTATCTTAATTAAAAAGTTTATTTAATTTTTTTTTTTTTGTAGAAATAATTTATTTGAGACAAAATTAAATTCTGCAAAAAAGATTTTTGAAGAAAATCCTCGGAATTATGATCGAATAATAATAATAATAATAATAATAATAATAACAACAAGTAACTGAGCTATTTTCAACATGACCGATTTGTTTGATATATAATACAACTGACAATCTTCTCTACGACTTCAACAATAAACATTATCTCTGAGCTTGACACTGACCCGATTTACAATTATAAATATTATAAAACTTTTAATGATAGCTTCAATAAGTTTGTTTATTTTTTCAATAGGAGAGAGGTTTTATTATAATTGTTTTAGAGTTAAAATAAACAGGATAAAATTTAACAAAAAAAAAGAATTTATTTCTTCAAATTATGAGAAGTGACTAGCACTTAATTACAATCGATCAACATCTTCCTCTTCCTTGACAAACAAGGAACTCGATTGCTCAAACATATACACACGCACATTACCGCTGGAATGTATCAATAATCATAATATGCTTCATCATTGTTTGAAGGTATTAACAATAATTATTCATCGGCTATTTACAAAATTAATTACAACACATTTCTATTATCTTATATCGCGTAAAAAATAAAGCACATTCATTTTACAATAATCATTCTTAAAAAAAAAAAAAAAAAATTCAAATTATCAATCCCTAAAATTCAAATCCAAGTTACCCTAAAACTCAACCCTCTTCTCTTACTCTGGCGTTTATCGAACGAGTGCGCGCGCAAGTTGAGGGGCGTCCGGTGGTGTTATCGCGTACATGCGTCCCACGACGTAGACGTCGACTTCGGCGGCAAGATGATACGGGGTGATGCTCTTGACGGAAAGGGACGTCCATCTCTAACCCGAGGGCTCACTTCTCTCTGACCATCGCCGTAAGCTCGAGACACAACAGCTCTGTTTTTTGATAAAAAAAAAAAAAAACAAATCACCGTTGTGATCGTCAGTGATTTTTATTTATATTAAAAACTTTTCGCTCTTCGATTAAGTGACTAATCAATGTGCAGTGTCTAAACATTCTACAATTTTTCATCTTTAATAGCAATTAATTATTTACTCATTAACAATAATAATATTAATAGAATTAATAATAAATTTAACTTTAAATTATTAGTAAGAAAAAAAAAAATTATCATAACAATTTTTGGTAGCGAACGCGCGCCGAGTTTATGTATTGATCGACCGCCATATTAGTCGCGGAGTTTTCTGCTGTGAGGGTGCGTACCGAGGATCTGATTGCAGTCAGGCTAGTGTCAGTTATCAGTTAACAGTTGACAGAATAAAATAAAATAAAATAATTTAATAATTATTTTTTTTAACTGAAAAATAGTGAAAAAAAAAGTACTCGAAGGCATCAGGCTGGGAGGTAGGTTGAGCGAAGTTGTGGGTCCCGTCGTGGAGGAGGCCATTGAGCCAGGGGATGCGACCCCGCTGACGGGACCCGTAAGGGAGGTCTCTATTCCACGAGCGCCTCCACCACCCCCGCGAATTACGACTCCGAGTCCTCCGCGGCCGCCACCTCCGCCTCCGCCGCCTCAGCAGACCCAAGTGAGAATCCAGTCCCAGGAGCAAATCCAGCCCTTGGTCCAGGTCCAGGTCCAGATCCAGGAGCAGCCACTGCAAGTTCACTACGCCAATCCCTCGGAAACGGTGATCACCCAGACAACTACCGGGTTGACTCTCACCAAAAGCCACAGCTCCGCTCAGATAAATCAGCACCAGCTCCACCACCAGACCAGCGAGCCCAACAACCTCACCATGGGCACCGTCCTGTCTTTCAGTCCCAAAGAGCGGAGGAACTCCTCGGTCTACCCACCGATCGGCAGCCAGCATGCCAATGATTTTACTCTTAATAATTTTAATTACGAGCAGCTCAACAATGCCAAGAACAGGGAGAACAAAAATGTCGCCGCCGTCGCTCCTGCTCCTGGGAACAACACTTCCCTTCAGAATAATAATATTAATTTGAACAACGACAGCGCGAGAATCATTTCGGAGAAAAATGCCCTGGAGAAAAATTTGAAGAAACACTCGTTGTTTATTAATGCGTTGTCCTGGAGACGGTTTAGCACTACTAATAATAATAAGAAGAAACTTGATAATAACAAGAACAAGAATATCACTTTTAGACAGCCGCTGGATAATATTCCGATTGTTGATAAGAACAAAAATATTCAGACGCCTCAGGTTGGTATAATAATTTAAAAAAAAAAATTTTTTTTAATTAAGTAAGAAATTGATAAAATTAAAAAAATTAATAAAAAAATTTTCTACAATTTTTTTTTTTAATTTTTTAGTTAAATATTTTTTTTGATTAAAATAAAAGATAGAGTGTCTGCTAAATTTAGTGAAACAATTATTTCTTTAGATAATTTTGTTAAAAATTTCAAACATTAAAATTAGTATAAAAAAAATTTTAAGAAATCATTAATTCAAATTTCAAAATAATAATTTTCTTTTTAAACAAAACAATGATCGAATGTCTCCTAATTTTATTGAACAATTATTTTGTTTATTTTTTTAGATAATTTTAAAATAATTTTAAATATGGACATTTAAAAAATCCGACAATTTTTAAAAAAATTTTAAGAAATAATTAATTCAAATAAAAATTAATTTCTTATTTATATTTATGTATTTAATGATAAATTTTAAATTTCATCGATATATTTATGTCCATTTAGAAAAATAAGCTGAGTATTATCATCCGGTAAATAAATAGAATAATTAATCATCAAAGCCCAGAAATTATTAAAAGTTGGGAATTTTTGTCAGTATACTATTAAGGGTAGAAATAATAAATGTTATGGGTGGTTTTAGAAATTGGAAAATCGATAGTTTGAAGGGCTATTTTTAGAGGCCATAAAACGACATTTCTTACCAACAATTGTTAACTAAATTGACCCCTCTCTTTACATAAAAATTTTGAATAAAAATTTCTGGATAAATAGCGAGTGTTTCATGATTCTAAGTAACGAATGACCCTCAGAAATAGCAAACATTAGTTAATTTAAATGAAAGTCTGGAGCAGAAGGCGAGCGAGCAATTAAATTCTCATATCTCGTATGTAAATCAATGTTATGATTCGCATTGAGTTTGTTTGGGCGAATCGGCGCAAGCCTCGAGCCTCCAGCCTCTGGGGAGCGTGTTATTATCCGCCGGCTGGCTGCAGACATAGACGAAGACATGTATGCACCGAAATTCCCGATTAAATTTATTGATTCAGTAAAAGACAACAAATACTTTAATTGAACAATTTTGATTAAAAATTCCCTGTGAATCCAATTTATGACACTGAAAGCTCGCTATCAGTATCTATGAATTTCCAGCCACGTGACAAAGTCCAAGTACAAGCATTGTATACATGTAAATTGACAGAGTTGTTCAAGGTCTTACTCCCTTATATCGACAATCAAATAAACCATTGAATGTCTCGGCCTACTTATTATTATTACATTGTACTATTTGTTAAACTGACGATATTGATTCGCAGACAAAAGCACCAGCGTCAAACAACAATCACACGACGCACAATTTAAAGTGTGAGAAAATATCAGAGCGACCTCAGCCGGCAGGGTCAAGGAAAACCGTGATCCAGGCCTCCACTTCCGAGCTGTTGAGGTGTCTCGGAGTTTACTTGCACGGGAAATGCACAAGGTTGAGGGATTTCCAGGCTGGGGACGCTGTCATGTGGCTTAGAACTGTTGACAGGAGTTTGCTGCTTCAAGGATGGCAGGTTTGTTCCTTTTTTATCAATCCAATACAAGGTTTTATTATATAAATAAGGACAATTGCACAATAAGTGTCAAGCTTTCAATTATTGAGAAGAATGACAATATTTATTTGCTTAGTTTTAAACTTTTACCACCTAGGATGGTAAAAAAGTTTACTTGATTTAAATTAAAAATTCTTGAACTCAGAAGATTGTTTTAAAAAGATTTTTTAACTTGAAAATTGTTTAAGTAAATTTTAAATTAAAAAAAAATCAATTTTTTTTTTTCATTGAATTTTTATAATTGAAATTTTTTAAGTTCTATGAAAATTTTGGAATTTTTTTTTAATTTAATCTAAAGATATTTAATTCATTGCAAGCTACCTCTTTAAAAAAAAAAATAAAAATTTATTATTAAAGTCCAAAATTACGACTGATAATTAAAAATCAATTTAAAAATTAATCAAATTAAAAAACTACCAAAAATAATCAAAAAATCGTTTTTTTTTTGGACTTCTAAGTGCATATAACCTCTTAAAAAAAATAAAACAAAATAAAAATGTTTATGAAGATACTGTAACACGATATTACGACAGAGTAATGAAGGAATACATTGGAATAGAATAACACCCTTGAGAATCTACGACTTCGGATAAAATATCAAACAGGCTTCCGTGCTGCATAATTTTATTTTATTTTTTCCACGTCCAGTTAAATGAAATTAAATCAACCCCTTCTCTACCTCCCTCTTAAAAATAGACGAACCAAGTTATGAAATAAAATATTCAATTAATTTTAAAGTTTTAATTAAACCAAAAATCAATGAGCTTGATGAAAAATTGACGAAATTTTAATATTTAAAAATAAAAAAAAAACACGCATTGTAAATTAAATAAATTTATATTAACATTTAAATGTCAGCTAAAAAAAGTGTTTTAATAAGTCAATAGAAATTCATGTTATTCGATCGAAGAAAATTGAAAATTTCATCCCGAAGTTGTTTATTTATTTAAAATCGAATTCGAAATGGAAGCTTAAAGCTCGCTCGAGGATTTAAACTCATGAGAAATGAATATAAAACCCCAGTGACGCTCCTTTCGATCTAAAAATAATACTTTTTCCGATAAACTGACTATCTGGGTCTTTATTGCTTTATTATTATTGTTATCATCATCAGCGGAGCTTAGCGACTCAAAAATATAAATAAATAAAGGCAGAACAAAGGGAACTTGCGAGTGGGCAGATGGATAATGAAAAATGAAAATAATTAGAGGATTGTTTTTTAATTATTGTCGAAGAACTCGAGGAATTTTTCATGCGTGTAACTGTAACTAGAACCAAAAAAGAGTCGCGAGCTGCATAGCGTTAGAATGATGTGGGTGTAGTTTTATTTAGTTTCTGGCGGGGTGGATCGAATACGAGACAAGGGTTACTCCAAAGCAATGCCAGAACGAGGGTCACGTGCCGAGGGTGAC
>JZSA01006553.1:0-39137 GCA_000956155.1 Cotesia vestalis | reverse complement strand
TTTTTTTTTTTTTTTTAATAAAAAAATAATTATTCGCTTAAAATTTTAAAAAATTAACAAATTCAAGTTAAGATCTTTGCAATGACACTAAAGTTCACGAAAAAAAACCGATTTTATCATACAACTATCTTGAAACAAAATTTTTCTTATTATCTTAATAATATAGATTAAATAAATTGTTTTTAAATGGATATATTAATTAATATATTATTTTATAAGTGTATTAATTTGATCTTATTAAAGATTGTTCATAAATAGAAATTTCCTTAAATGTTTATTGTCTAAAAAAAGCAAAGAATAGAAATAATAATCATAATGTGTGAGGATATGTTTGTTCCGATACACCTGACCTTTTACCTAGTCACGTATATTTATGGATTGGGCACGAGGCCAATGTATACAGTTAACATATATTTGCCATCAGCGGAACACGAACGTTTACCCCCGAGCAATTAGACGCGCCCAAATTGGAGGTTTTTATTCAGGAGCTGAGTCATCCGCCCGTTAAATTGCGATTAGAATTTATAATCACTTGCAAGGGGAGTGAAACAAAAGGAGACTGAGAATATGGAAATTTTCAGCGATCGAAGCTTGGGAGCTTGAAAGATCGCCAAAGGCAAAAAAAAATTCACGATATTGGGTGTGATAATGCCGGGATTTATGATGGAGAAGGATATTTGTAAAATTTGTAAATCTTGAGGTAGAAACACGGAAATTTATGGAGGTCGGCTGAGAAAAAGTTGGGTAAATTTATGGAAAAATGTTCCAAAAGGTTAAAAAAAAGTGCTTCTGGGTAGGAAAAATCTTTTCGTCCGGAAAACTTTTATAAAAATGTTTCGAATTTGATGAAAAAGCAAAAATTAATTTATCCTCTTTTTTAAATATTAAAGATACGAAAATTGATTGAAAACTTTTTTTTAGACAATAAAATTCTTTGCAAAAAAAGTTTTTTTCAACTTTACGGTATTTTCTATAACTTCTTGAAAATTCAAGGTCAAAAGTCAAAGAAATCCTCTTCAATCAAGAAGATCACTAGACCGATTTATTAAAAAACTAAAACCCAAATCTTCGGGTTAAATATTGCAGATACGAAAAAATTCTAAAAGAATTTTTTTATAACAAATTAAATACTCTTCTAAAAAAGTTCTCTATAAAATTTTCTGTGCCTCTCATCCTTTAGCTAGAATTATAATTAAAATTAAAACTATAAAAATTTAACCCCATCAATATACTTACAAAAATTCTAAAATCTCATAATTATATTTAAAAACTCAACGTGACACTGCCAATGACCTTGCGGAGCTTTAACGAAAAAACGTGCAGAATACTCCACTTTCAACGTAAATCATTTAATCTAATTATCATCAACCGGATTTTAAATTTGTTCCAATTGTTTTTTTCCCTACAAAATAAAATGATTCTCTAGAATAAAACACGTGTCAGTATCGATTATTCGCCCAGACATTCACTTAAATTCAGACGGATAAAAAAATCAAAAAAAAAAAAAAAATATTTCTGAAAGAGCAAGTGAACAATTATTGCGAAATACTTAAGAGCTGCAGTAAAAAGGCCAGTCACCCCATATTGATCGGAGCTATACCCTCTTTTATGTATTATTTCAACTCCATACTCTTTATAATATGTATACAGTACATATAGTCACAGTCCAAGTCTAAGTCTGCGTTAAATTTATATTTTTGCTAGATTTTTCTATATCGGAATTCGCTGGGTGAGTTTAAGTCGCGCGAGGCTTGCCCTCTTTATGAATATTAACATGGTTGTTATTGTTGTTGATGTTATTGTTATTATCGATAAAAGTAGCTTAAGGGCTGGGCTTGCCAGCGAGAAAAAACGTCATAATGTCGACGACCGTATAGCGTGAAGAAAAAAATACCTATAATCATCATTAGCATCATTGTTATGATTATGATTATGATTATTTTTATGATAATGGTGGTCAGAAGTGCCGGTGACCATCGAATCGTGATTTTACACGTTGTTGTTATTATAGACTTACTTATTAACGCTCAAATGCGTGGGCGATAATGATGGGGCAAAAAAAGCTTCTTGTAAGCTGACATAGATTTTACGCCAGCGTATTAGTGTCAGGAGTTTATTGAGTATTTAAAAAAAGCTTTATTTATTGCATCAACTAGATTGCTAATATTGTCATTGTGTAAAAGTAAAAAAAAAAAAAATTGTTTGGAAATTAGAATTAAACTATATTATGTACTTTAATAAAACTGGGCAATCAAATAAATATGTTTTATCTAATCTTGTAAAAATTATTTGAGTAAAAACCGCGAAATTGGGTTAATTGACACAGATATTTTTTTTATAGATTGTAATTTGAAGGAACTTGAAAGTATTTAACAGGGAATAAATTTTTTAGTTAAATTAATTTGGAATTCTTGGGGTTTAATAAATTTACATAAAAAACTTCAAGTATTCTCATGTCTGATAAAATGACATTCAGAAACGGAAAATATTTTAAAGGAAATGGAATTCTTTGAAGAAATACATAAATAATTTTGTTCGTAATATAATTTCACGATAAAATTCTTCGGATAGTTTAAATTTTAATAAACTGTAATTTTTGAAAATTATTATTTTATTTAAATTAATTTTTTAATTTCAAGACAATTTAATTAAAAAAAAAAAATCATTTTTCAAATGAAAGAAAAAAATTCTTGAACTAAAAAATTTATCTTGATAAAAAAAAAATTTTACTTGATTCAAAAATTTATAGTCTTTTCTCCTCTTTACTTTTTTTGTAAATCAAGTTAATTTTTTCCATTGTATAATTTTAAAAAATTTATAATTTATTTGTGCTATCAAGCTTCAAAAAACTTTCCAAATTATTCACTTGAATAAAAAAAAATTAATCTTCATATCTAGCATTATAATTAATGAATCGAATCGACAAAATTGACCCTAACCGCTAAATATTAATCGAAATGGCAATCATCAATAAATAATTATAAAATAACTAGACCTGAATCTAATAATCAAACACCTGAAGTTATCGGTAAACAACGTTCCTCGATAACGTGTAAGGTATGCATCTCATAAATGCATGAGTGAGAATAATAGGAACGGTTTCGAGGTAAGGTTTAGTAGAGGCGATATTATATCGAGGGCATCGATCCTGGTGCACGTACACGGCTCGGAGCCGCTGCCATCATTTCACGTACACACAAAGAACAATGATGTTGAGGGTGTGCGCTGGCAGCGTATGTTTACCTACCAGCCAATGCTCTCACAATCTCTCAATACCTTTGCCAGGAATATTCAGCTTCAGCATGCGACACAATATACAATATGCAATATACAATATACCTACGACAAAGCAACAACAACGACACTACACTGGAGCAGCTTCACGGTCTACTCGTTGTCATGCACGGTCTAAATCGAGCGGTACACTCCAATTCACTAATGACGGCGTGTACGTTTAAGTATATTGCTATTGCACCAGCTATTACTATCTTTACAAGGATCAACCGGTTTTTATCAAACAGACATGCCTGGTTGGTTCCTATCTGCCCGTGGCTCAGGTTAATGCTCATGTTAATGTTAATAACTTCGACTAAATTAAGCTGGCAAACGCTATCAGCAAATGAGATGATAGTCGGTGGACATTGATGGAATTTTTTTTTTTTTTATTTATCTCCAATCAAAGAAAAATTAACTTGATTTAAAATAGAAAATCTCTAGCCAATATCAAGCTGAAGAATTTTATAATTTTTTAGTTTTTTTTTTTTTTTGCTTGAATCAAGATTAAAAAATTCTTCAAAATTATTTTCTGAGTTTAGAATTTAAAAAAAAAAATTCAGAATTATAATAATTACTGTGTGAGATCGACAATAATTTTTTAATCACGTCTTAGATCGAAATATAACAAACTAATTTAATTTTTTTAATTTTTATAAAAAAATAAATTAAAAATTTTTATAAAAACAATTTAAAAAAAATTTTTATTATCAGTCATAATATTTACTTTTTATTTAGTTAAAATCTAACATAGTAATTATTACTGTAAAAATATTAATGAATTTTATTTAAAATGAAAGCTTAATTAATATAAAAAGGGATAAATATAATTATTTTATTTCTCGATATACGCTGTAAAATGACGTCATGAACATTTATATTATTAAACATCCGGCTTAAGAGAAGTGGTTGCTAATGAATAGATATTATAATGAAAACGAGTCTCTCTCATACCGCATGATTGCGGTAATTTTAATTAATCAGCAGCCGCATGCAATTGGGGCAGCTGAATCCATAAAGCCAAAGAAATAAAGCATTTTAATTTTAATTAATAGTTCGTCAAAAGATGCTTAAATATTAAATAAAATTTGTTTCAGGACGTCGCGTTCATAAACCCAGCGAACGTGGTGTTTGTGTACATGCTGGTTCGCGAGCTGGTGGACGGAGAGGAAGCGTCCGAGCGCGAGCTACAGGCAACCGTCCTGACGTGTCTGTACTTGAGCTACAGCTACATGGGGAACGAGATCAGCTACCCCTTGAAGCCGTTCCTGGTGGAGGACAGCAAGGACAAATTCTGGGACCGATGCCTGCTGATCGTTAACCGACTGAGCTCCAAGATGCTGCGCATCAACAGCGAGCCCGGATTCTTCACAGAAATCTTCAGAGAGCTCAAGGTATATGACACCCCCTGGAGGCGTCCGTCACTGAACATGGGTCTATAAAATCGAAACGTCGTGTACGTAGCGACGCCTCTACTTGTTTGTACGAAGTAGAACTAGAGTATTATTGTCATTTTCATTATTCAATTTTCATTATCGTAGAATTATATTTAAATTTATTTTAGACTGGAATGCACTCCATAAAAAAAAATTTTTATCAAAAATATATGTTGGAATATGATAGAAGAATTTATTAACAATTAAAAAAATTTTGTTTAATAATTTTGATAATTGAATTAAACAATACAATTTTTAATTATTTTATTTGTCATGAAAATATTATTTTTATGAGAAAATTATTAATTTAATTATTTTTTTTATAATCAAATTTATGGAGTTATAAAAAGTGTCTAAATAAAATTTTGACACTTATTTTTTATTAAAAGCTCCAAATAAATTTTTATTAACATAAAAAAAATATTTATCATTTTGTCAATTATTAATTTATTAATTATTTATCAAAGTAAAGATTATATTTACTCAAAATTTAACATACTTTAGCAATTCTAACATATATTTTTGCTGTAAAAAATTTTCCTGGGAGTCCTAACAGGGAATAATAAGCACTGAATAACAATAATAATCCTATGTTCCAGGCCTGCGGAACCGGAGAACGCGGGAGTCTCACTGGTGAGGGTCTCGAGCGAAGTCTCGTCGTCTCCGGAGTCGCGGTTCCAACCAAGGCAGCTTGACAAAGCTACAGAGAACTCTTGGGCCGGATCACCAGAAACGACAGCCATCTCGAGCCCATCTGACATCCCGCAGTTCGAAGAGGAGTCGCGTTCGCGGCCTGACGTGTCGCTGACTCCGTCGTCGTCACCGCCGGTCCCGTCCACCTCAGGAGCCTCAACGTCAGCGCAGCAGCGCCACCACCTCTTCCTCCAGCCTCCCGAGCGCCCAGTGTTGCAGCGCCGCAGAAGCAGTGCCGGGTTGTCAGGACGCTGTCCGGATTGTGGTAAGAAGCGCGAGGATGCCATTTCGTACACGATCGAGGACCTCGACGCGGTCGATTCCGCGCCTCTGGAGAGTGTCTTCAAAGGACTGGTCTGTACTTGCGACCAGAAGGCGCCACCTTGTCCTCCCGACGTCTCCCCGCTCTTCAAGAAGCCTCACCCCGACTTGAGGAAATATCGGAGCGTCGAGACCTCGGCTTCCAGGTGGGGGACCAACTTTCTCTCTCCCGACGACATCTGGGACCTGAAACGTCCGAGCTCCGAGGAAATTACCGAGTACCGGTGGGAGCTCAGCACCTCCAGGACCGACGTCGACCTCAATCGTCGCACAAAGTGCAGCTGTCATGACCTCACTCCCGAGGAAAAGCGCCACCCTGACCGCGGGGACCTCCGGAAGCACCACAGTGCTGAAACCGACAAATGGTCGCTCAGGCCCGATCACCTCAGTCCGCCCCACGACCTCAGAAAACACTCGAGCGACGCGTCAGGCATGGCCCGGGACGGTCCCCAACCAACAGCCAAGACCCTCAAGGTCCCCGAAGTCCTGCCGAACCCGAAGCCAAGGTGCACTTGTCCGAAGCCGAAGACCTTGAGCCCTTCTCCGGTCAATGAAAGGGCCCAAAGGTTCCAGGATCAGGAAAACCGGGTCCTCTTTTCCAAGTCGCTGACTCCCGAAGAGGAAGCAGCCGCAGAGCGCCCGGAGTTGAAGAAACACGCCAGCGAAGACGTTCGGCCGGTCAAGAAAGAACGGGGAAGGTTGGTTAAGGAAAAGGCTATCGTTGGATCGATAAAAAAACCCGAAAGAGAGGTCACCAGTCCTGATGAACGAAAGGCTCAAAGGTCCAGGTGGGCCGGAATGACCCACTTCTCGCTCCAGCCGGAAAAGAAGGAAATTAAATACGGAGATCCCAAAAGCAAGAGCCTAAAGGAAAAGCAGAGGTACAGCGTCAGGAGAAGCTTGTCCCCCGAACCGGACCCGCGAGCTATCGTCAGGGTCAACAGCAGGATTGTCAAGCGGCTGATTTCGCCGGAAATTACAATTACTGACGCAAAGTGGGCGCCATATGAGGGCTACTCTCCTTTACCATGCGTCGGGATTAAAACTCGCGAGCCCAAAAGGATCAGCGAGATAAAATGGACGCCCTACGACGGATCTGCTTCGGAATTGAGCATCTTAGAGGTCCCTGAAGAAACTGAGGCGAACGACGAGTATCATATCACGCCGACCTGCCACCCGCCGCCGAGAGCTACTGAGCTCAAGGAGGAAGAAACTGACGAGGAGCGAGAGCGCTGGAGATTCTTAAATCAGATCTCCCCGTTTCCGATCTACCAGGGCGCGTGGAAAGACGAGTCGCCTGAGCAGTCTCCCCAGAGGGTGATCACTCCGGAGGATCTGGAACCTCCGATCTGGAAGCCCATGGAACCTAGTCCTGTGAGGGCGCGCACTCCGTCGCCGGTTTATCAAGAACCTGTCAAGCCTGTTAAGCCTTCCAAGGAGTCTAAAAGGAAGAAGTTCAGGGGGAAGGCGGAGAGCGTCCAGTCGAGGAAGGAAAGCCTCCTGGTGCCGCCTACGGTGATCGTCAGGGCGGCCAGTGAGGAAACTAAGAGGCAAAGGCCTGCTTTGACCAGGTCGAATGCTTTTCTGGAGCTGCCACGTGGGAAAGGGTTCGATCCTACCAAGCGGTCGCTCAGTGAGGAAGTACCCAGGTCCAGGGCTCGGGAGGCTCATCGCGGACCCAGCAGGGCTAAGAGTGAGGAAGCTTCTAGGAATCCGTGGGGTGATGAGGGGGAAGTTCGACAGTATGTGACGACTGTTTAGATTATTTATAAGTAAATGGGAGTGTTGGGGTTTTCTACGAGTTGTTTATTTGTGATGTGACGGACAATGGGAGTTTTCGACTTTTTCCTCGTAATCGTTTGCTACAACACCAATGCCCGGTCTATTTAAAATTGAACAACTTGACATTGACTAAGCTGCGGCCTACGCGTTCCAGCTCTTACGGAGATCAATTTTAGGACTGTTATTTGTGACGACATTCAACCAGAGCCGGTATGCTAGGAATCTTTTAAAGAAAGGAAAATAACATCAATAAATCAACAATATCATATTAATTGCAGTAAATTAATGCTCAGGGGCAATATGGCGGGCTTGTACGAGCGCCCCGATAATTTAGGGGTGTTAAAAAAAATATATTAGTAATGTTGTAATGTTATTGATTATAATTATTACGTTTTTTTGTATGAGCTTGTGTTGCTGAGACTGCCGACGAGAGGGCATTGTCGATCGGTTATTTACTCGCCGATGTTTTAATAAAAGTGATAGCGTAATTAATGATAAATAATTATTGATATTCATTAATATTAATACTTAATTATAAATTATTTAAAATAACCGTAGCGTATAAGTAGCCATTGAAGTTCAGTAACACATTGTACTTTATAATATATAGTACGTACTTGGTATATAATATAATATGTGTATATTATCTATACCGACTTGAGATACATAGATGTAATCTAACGCTCAGACAAATGTAAGGTTAAACCCGTGATTAGTGGGTAATTAATTGAATAATATTGATAATGGTTATGATTAATGATGATAATTATAAGAATAATAATGACAATGATTGATAAAAAATAAATAAATTAGTTGAAGCGGAATCGTCTCGTCGGATCAGCTGTTTGAATATTCTTTCGCATTTGTAGCGAAGTTGATAATTAATTATTAACAATTGATAATTATTAAACAAATTGTGTTGTTATTCTTTTTTTTTTATGGGAGAAAATAATTTACCGTGTTTTCCGGTAATTACTGTCGCTCCGAACAGTTATTTGAACTCGAGTTTTGGGGACGGCCATTTTGTCGTCAGTTGACGGTCAAAATGGCCTTGCGCCGGGTCGTGCAATATTTAATACAATCGTAACGATTTTAGAGTAAGACATAGCTATTATTATTTTGGGCTGTTATTATTAATATTTTTATTTACCAAATTTAATAATAGAATAATTGATTGTAGGTAAATAATGAGTTAAGGGTTAATTAATTAAATAAAAAATGAAAATACTCAGAGATATTAAAGCTGCTTACACTTTACATTCTGGGTTTTAATAATTAAAACCGAGCTTTTGTGAAAAGCGTGGGCAGCTGAGTGTACTTTTCACTAAAAAATTAAAGTCATATTTAGGACACATTTTGATAATTCTTTTAAATATAGCGCTTTTTCTCAGATTAAAATACTTGTTTTTTTTTTTTAATCTTATTCAATAAAATTAATTTTTGCTTCTAAATTTTTACACAGTAAAAAAGCTTGCGTCAAAAAAATTTGTATTAAATATTTAACACTTTTATAGGTAAATTTTACATTTATTGTGTTAAATTAATACAAAAAATTGTTGAAAATTTAACATAAAAATTTTTAACGCAAAATTTTTTACTGCGTAAACTTTTTTAGTGTATGATTAATTAAAAGCAATAATTAACTTAAAAATAAATCAAAAATTGAGCAATTTTATTTCGCTAAGCTTTAATAATGATTATTAAAATTTTTTATGACCAAAAATTTAAAACTCTAATTTATTGATAAAAATTAAGCTCAGAATTGACTTTTAATTATTTTGATTGCTACGTAAGTAATGAATGAAAAAAAAAAAAAATGATAATCATAAGCTTAGTTACTGAAAGTGTCATTAATATAGGCGGCAATCGTTCGCACGCTGAATTATTACCACCCCTAAAATATATTTACGTCTGTATATACAATGTATCGATACGTTATTATTTATAACGAATCGTAAAAATTAATGCTAGTCCGACTATTGCAATTAATCCATCATATAGACTAATTTAATTATAATTATTAATAATATTAAATTAATTATTAGCGTATGTATTATTTAACCACCTAATCGTAAGCATTGTAAACAAATGTGATTCATTACCCTGTTAGGAATATCTACACCCTCAGTAATGACTTAATTGATTGATTGGATATTATTTGATTAGTTAATTAATTTATTTCTGTTGTATCGATTGACATTTTTGTTAAATCACTCGTACATCCGAATTCTCATTTTGTTGACTTGATTTTGTTATATTATTACTATAGAAGTCATTATAATAATTATTATTTATTATTGATAATGATAAGGCACTCATATCGAGTATTGTCATATCCATTTTGTTAATTATGTGAGTATGTATATAAATATATTTGTAATTATATTTATATACATATCGTGCCCCTGTCCTGAGCCCCGGATAATTTGTGATCGAAAACTAAACAATTTACTCAGCGTGTTACTGTAATAATATTTATCCTTGTCTAATAGAACATTATTTGTGCAAATTATTAACTGAAAAATAATAAATAAAACCCGTAATAAGAGGTCAATGTTGATTTGTTTAAATAAAATAAATGTAAGTCTAAAAAAAACATTGATTGTTTTTTTTTTTTTTCCCTAATTTCCTGTTTTTTTTTTTTTTAATTTTTCTTAAAAAATTAATTTCCTATTTTTTTTTAAAAATTAATTTTATATTTTGTTTATCGATTAAAAAATTCATAAAAATATTTATGAAAATAAAGTTAGCCAACATCTAAAAATTTTCATAAAAATATTTTTTTATTGCTAATTTAATTATAAAAAAAAAAAAAATAAAAATTTTTCGCTGTCGGCTAATTTTAATTTCATAAAAAATAATAAAAATAAAAATAAAAATAAAACTCACATTTAAATTTTCCCGCCAATTTTTCGCGCATGCGCCTCGAAGCAAATCAGTTTTCTTTGTTTTCTTGACAAATAAAAATATATAAAACACTACCGAAAAAATTATTGATCAGCTAAATAATTGCATTATGAAAGTTAAGTTAGCCAAAATCTAGAAATTTTTAGAATTTTTTTATTAAAAAAAAAAATTAAAAGAAAAATTTAATTTTTAAAAAACTATAAGAGTAATTTTTTAAAAATATTGATTAGTTCTAATTTAATAATTAAAAAAATTAACAATGTCGGCTAACTTAAGTACCATACCTATAGTATCCATGATTCGAAACTGCTGAGATCATTCCTATGTAATACCGGCTATGTCAAATGTCCGAATTTTCGTATTCATTTTTATATACTTTTTAATGCGCGCCTACTTAAAATTTTATAGTCTATAGCTTAATTACGACGTAAAGAAAAAAATTGAGTACTTTTTTGTATTAAATATCGACTAATTACTTAAATAATTGCAAAAAATTGCAGAGCTAAAATTCGCGTAACGTCTTTTTTACTACGGTCGGCCATCTTGTGTTGCGCATGCGCGCGCACGCGCAGAAATAAGAAACTAAATTTGAATTTTTTATTCTTCTAATATGAATCTTTTAATCTTTGTTTTTTTTTTTTAATTAAATTAAAACAAAAAAATACTTTTAAAAAATTGCACTGATAGTTTTTTAAATTTTTCACAAGCGAAATTTTGTTTTTATTCTTTTGTAATTAAATTAGAACTAAAAAATATTTTTAAAAAAATTGCACTTGCAGTTTTTCAAGTTTTTTACAAATTAATTTTTTTTTTAATTCTTTTAATAAAAAAAAAATCCTAAAAATTTTTAGATGTCAGCTCAATTAATTTTAATTAATAGTGAAAGTAAAAAAAATTTTTTTAATAAAAAAAATCAAATTATTTATTATATGATAAATTTGATAAATTGTCTAATAATGACAGCTGACAAGTTGATAAGGCAGCTCACGCCTTCTAACCCCCGAACATTTAAAAATATTTGAGGTTATAAAATGGCGGATCTAAACAGAGAGTTGAGTGAATATTTACTAAGCAACAAAAATGAAAAACAGTACAAATTAACAATCCCAACAGTGACGATACCAAAACCTTCACTGGGAAGATGGTTCGGAAGATCATCATCAACTCAAGAAAGCACTGAAGAGTCAGGATGGTTCCAAGACACCCAGCGAAACTGCTGTCCCAGTATGGTTAGTTTGACACGTCAAAATTTTTATTTTTTTGACTAAAACTTTAATTAAAAAAATTTTATTCCAGACAAGGTTCCAGCGATTGACTGGCTTTGCGATGTGCTTATTCATGGGAGTGCTCTGCTTCTCGATATCAGCGATTTACGTGCCAGTGTTGCTCCTAAAAGCGCGTAAATTTGCCCTGTTGTATTCTCTAGGAAGTGTATTTTTTTTAATGAGGTATTTATTAAGCTATTAAATTATGACACTGAAGTTGACAGAAATTAAAAATTTTTTTTATAATATTACAGCAGTTTAATTATTATAAAAAAAATATTATTAAAAAGTTTCACATGTGAAAATTAATGAAAATTACAAGTGAAAATTTTTGGAAGCATTTTTTTATTGTAATTGATTTATTAAAAAAAAATTTTAAATCAACAGCTGACGGCTAGCTTCAGTGTTATATTAAATTGTTTAATTTAATTTTTTATATAATACTAAAGTGAGCCGACGTTTAAAAATAATTTTTTTTTTAACAATTAAATTACGAGTAATAAATTTTCAAATTTTCTGCATGTCAAATTTTTTCTTTCAATTTTCTTATAATAATTTGTTCAATAAAAAAAATCCCAAACATTTTCAAATTTCAGCTAATTTAATTTTCAAAATTTTAATGACAAATAAATTATTTAAAAAAAAAAAAAAAAAAAAAAAAAAAAAAACAATATTTTTAAATTATTTAAACAACAATTGTTAAAATTTTCAGTTTTTGTTTCCTGTGGGGACCAGTCAGCTACCTAAAATCTTTATTCACCTTAGAGAAACGTTGCTTCACATTATCATACTTCCTGACCCTCGCAGGAACTCTGTACTTTGCTCTGCATCTCCAATCAACACCTCTGACAGTCCTCTGCGCGGTTCTGCAGATCATAGCCCTGCTGTCGTTCCTCGTGAGCCACATTCCTGGAGGAACTACGGGGCTGATGTTCTTCGGGAGGATGTTCAAGTCCTCTGTCAAGCCTACTTTGCCTATCTGAGCCGTCATATCAAATAAAATTAATTTATTTAATTATTAATCATTAATCATACTGAAAATACTAGACTTTACATTTATTTAATTTGAAAAAAAAAAAATTAATTTTTCTAAAAATAAGTCTGCTATTTTCAGTGTAAATTAAAGAATGTATATAAGACTGGTACATACGTATGACTATTTCTATCTATTTAATTAATTGTGATAAGTATGACACCAAATTGTAAATATTTAATAAAATCTTCCATTTAAAATATTATAATTACACTAGCAACCTTGCAGTCACTATGTGACTGCCGTGACTTGTGTACTATAAATAAATAAAATTTTACTTTATTAAATAATGAATTTTGTTAAATTGCACTGTACTTTTTTAATTATTGACAATTTTGAAAATCTAAGCTCATCTTGATGTTACACTCATCAAGAGCTTTCATTTGAGTACCCACATGCATTTTCATATATTTTTCATATATACATATATATAAAATATATGAAAAATTGATGTGGGTACTCAAATGAAAGCTCTTGCGGTGTGTAACATCGGAATGAGCTTATATCTTAAAAAATGTCAATAGTTCACGAGATACTAGGTCATTTCTTAATCAAGTGGCCACAAAATTTTGCTTATTCTCTTAATAATATAAATTTATTAAAAAAAAAATTAATAATCAGTTCTTTTTTTTTATAGGAATTTTTTTCTTAGGCTTAGGAACTTTGGTCGCCTTCAAACGCTTCGGGTTCTTCTGAATTTGTTTCACTTTTAAAGACTGATAGAGTGACAATTTTATCTTCTCTGGTTTAGCTTCTTGTTCCATCGGTTCATCTTTTTTGTCTGAAGAATTATTCTTTAGAAGATTTACCGCAATGTATCGCTTCTTTTGAGCATGATTATTTTTTTCCTCTGCAATGTGAGCTAGAGAAATGAATTCTTCTTCTGCTCGGAATTCCGGAGGCTGGAACACTCTTTCAGAGGTAGACGAACGATACTTGTAGACGGAGGAAGGGTTGAAAGGCTTGGATTGAGTCTTTGGAGTCTCTGGTTTTGGTTCTGGACTTGGAACTGGTTCAGGTTCCAATTTATCTGAAGGAAATAATTCTTTTGGGCTCTTTTGGGTTGGCAATGATTGGGACAAGTGAGATATTTTTTTATATAATTTATAAAAGTGGGAATTTAATTCTGCTTCTGATTTCTGAATTAAAAATAAAAAAAAAAAAATTAATGGTTGTTTTAATTAGTGATTAATTTTAGTAAATAATTAAATTACCTTTAATCCAATAGTTAGACTAGCAAATCCTATTTTTTCTAAGCAAATTTTCTTAAGTCCAGGCAACAAAACAACAGGAATATTTTTATTTTGTCCCATCACAATAATATGCTTGATCATCAACATAGGATCTACATTAGCTTCTACTAAAATGCAGCAAATGTCTTTTTTCTCTACAGCACGAGTCACTGCATTTACTCCAAGAATTATTTTATTTCTAAAATGATCATCAATAAATAAATTTTTATAATAATCATAAAACAAAAATCAATTTGTTTTTATTTAATTTTAATTATAAAATTTCTTCCTTCAATTATTAAAAGATAAAAATATTTTTTTAAAACTCACACATTGACATCTAGCTCATCTTCAGACAGTTTATTGACTTCCTTACGTTCTTCTTTGCTCAATTTCCTCAACTGAGTCCAACTTAATTTCTTTTTACATTTTTTTTTCGGTAACAATCTGTCAAAAATTTTCTCGTTAGATTTTTATAAACATTTTTAAAAATTTTAGAATGAAATCAGCTGATCAGCTGACATTTAAAAATTTTTTTAAGTTATTTAAAAAATAAATTATCACTCAAAAAATATTGCAATTTTTACTTTATTTTCTTTAGAATAATTTATTTATTTATAAATTTAAAAAACCTGTCAAATTTTTTTTTTTTTAATTTCAGAGTCAAAAATAAAAGTACTTACTCTTTTAAAATGTCACTTAATTCATTTATTTCATCATCGGATTTTAAAATTGGCCTGCAAATAATTATAAATAAATTTTTTAATAAATTAAATAATTAAACAAAAAAATTTCAATTTTTTTTATTACAAATAAATAAATAAATAATTACCAAATAAACTCATACGGCTGCGCCAAAACATTCCTCGTAACTTTTTTGACAGATGTATTTTTCTGTTTCTTCAAACTCATTATTAATTATTAAACTTAATTAATTACAACAATTATTTTAAAATAAAAAATAAACAAACTGTTAGTCTAACCTCTAAAATTAAATAATTACAACTGATCGACAACTGACAACTACTCCTTACTCATTGTCGGTAAGCTAAAAGTAATTATCACAAAAGCCACCAGAGGCGCGTTTTTCAAAAGACCGGAATGACGTCACCGCCCAGTCTCCCAGCATTTCGTTAAAATTTCTCTCCTTCCGGCAACGTATCACGCTTTTGAGGTTGTCTTGCCTTTATAATTTACAATAATTAACAAAAGTACTATTTTATAATCTTAATACTTTAAAATGGCTATTGGTGATTTGAAAACCCCAAAAGGTCTCAAGGACCTCGACACTTTCTTGGCGGAACGCAGTTACGTCGAAGGGTAATTATTTTTAATTTTACAATTATTATGCACGTGTCGGCATTTTGTTTTTTTTTTTTTTTTTCTAAGTTCTAATAATAGGTTATTTTTTTGTTATTTATTTATTCAATCAAATTTTTGACCTTGCTACAATTATTTTCTTCATCAAGATTAAGTCATTTGACTGTCAAAAATGGAGCTCTAAAATTTTTGACAAAAAAAAGAAATCTGACAGCTTTTAGAAAAAAAAAAATTATTATTAGAAACCAAAAAAATTTAATTTTTTTGTAGAAATTAAAAAAAAATACTGACATAAATTGTTGCAAAAAATTATTTTACAAAAATTGCAATCTTTAAAATCAATCCAAAAAATTCAACAGATGTTTTGTGATTTTAATTTTTTAAAATTAGTTTATTTTTACTTATAAATTATAAAAAAAAATGAATTTTTAAATTAAAAAAATAAATGTTTAAAATTATTTTTAATATTTTTATTACATTAAATTTTTTTATTAAAAAAAAAAAATAAAAGAAATTGTCAATTTGCTGAATTTGGATCATCAAACATCTGGAATTTTTTAAAACTATAATTTTTTAATAGAATCCCCAAAATATCTAATGAAATTTTTTTTTATTTAAAAAAAAATGAATTTTTTTTTATTAAAAAAAAAAAAAAAAAAAAAAATATTAATTTTAAATGAAATTTTAGATGGCAAGCATCCCAAGCTGATGTCGCAGTCCTAGAAGCCTTGGGCCAAGCCCCAACGGCGTCAAACCCCCACGTCTTGAGGTGGTACACACACATCAAGTCCCACGAGTTGGCTAAGTTACCAGGCGCCAAGAAAATCCCCAGCAGCTTGGGTGTCGCTTCTTCAGGCGCCGCACCAGCTGCCGCCAAACCCGCTGACGACGATGACGACATCGATCTCTTCGGGTCCGACGATGAAGAAGATGCCGAGGCCGAGAGGATCAAGGCCGAGCGAGTCAAGGCTTACGCCGAGAAAAAATCCAAGAAACCAGCACTCATCGCCAAGTCCAGTATCGTCCTTGATGTCAAGCCATGGGACGATGAGACCAACATGCAGGAGATTGAAGAAAAAGTCCGTGCTATTGTTATGGATGGACTTGTTTGGGGAGCTTGTAAGTATTACCAAATATTTTTTTAATTTAATAAAAATTTTTTTTAACAATTATAATTTTAAAAAATTGTCAAATTTTCTTTTTTAAGTAATTTAATTGAAAAAATTTGTCAGATATTTTTTTTTAAAACAACTTAATTTAAAAAATTGTCAAATTATTACATAATTTTTTTTTTTTTAAGTAATTTAATTAAAAAAATTGTCAAATTGTTGCTCAATATTTTTCTTATTGAATTTTTTATTGATAAAATTTTTTTTTTTTCAAGTAATTAAATTAAAAAAATTGTCGATTTTTTTTTTTAATTTAATTTTGTTTTTTTTTTTTTAATTTTAATTTTCTAATTAATTTTTTTTTTCAGCTAAATTGGTCCCAGTTTGCCATGGAATCAACAAACTCCAAATCATGTGTGTAGTAGAAGACGACAAAGTGTCTGTCGATCTTCTGACTGAGATGATCCAAGAATTCGAGGATCACGTACAGTCCGTCGACATCGCAGCTTTCAACAAGATTTAAATTATATTTTCATTATTCTTCTGGTCCATTATTTTGAAATTTAAATAAAGTGATTCGTTTTTGAATAATATGAAGTTTTTTTTTTTTTTTTAGCATTAAATTAATTAATTATTTAAAAAATATAATTTTAAAATTTTTGATAATTGACATAAAGTATATTAATTCTTTTAAATAAAAAAAACAAAGCAATAAAAATTGATAATTTTAAAAGCAATATTTTATTTTTAAAAATTCAGTCAATATTGCATTTAAAACCATGACCTCACATAATTTATTCCCCCGAAAATTTTAGAAAGTTTCTTTTATCTTGATATAATATTACACTATAAAATATATCCCCATAAACAAACATAATTGTCAAAGTTTTTATTGAAAAAAAAATTTAGTCCGTGATTATTCAGAAATTTTTTCTAAGCGATTTTATGCGCTAAAATCCGGTTTAGATAAAAATACTTTTGATATTCACAAAGTGTCAATTTAAATAAAATTCAATTCTTATCTAAAAAAAAAAAAAAATTGTAATTCTTAGAAATTTAATAATAAATTTTTTTAATTGATTGAATCATTAAACAATTAATTATTTTTTTTGGTCAAGTCTAATCATTCAATTTCTTTGTTTTCCTCAATAAAAATAAAAAAAAAAAAATAAAACATTTTAATCTGAGTAAATAAAATTATTAGAATTAATTTTAATGATTCATAATAAATTTATCTAAAAGGTCGCATTTATAAAAAAGAATTCAACTTATTTTATTACAAGTAAATAAAATTCTTTTTACCAAAAAAAATCCACACGGATGTAACTATTTTATTTTTTATTTATTTAAATGTTTTTACTTTGAAACTAGTGTTATATCACTGGGATTTTCTAGATTGTTATCATTAAGAATCTTCAAGTTCAATTATATCATTGCAACAGCAAATTTTATTACACATTGCAAATTAAATAAAACAAACTGGGATAAATATTTGAGAAAAAGAAGAAATAAATTTTTTTTTTTTTTTTTTTTTTCAAATAAAATGTAACAATTATTTAAACTATTTGTTATTATATTAAATTACTTTACTTACTACAATTATTTATGTGACTAGACATAGATGTGTGTAATTGCTGGATGCACATGAGGGTCTTTAGATGCTTGGATTCCCCTCTCAAAGACCCACGACGGCTCGACATTGAAGCGCGGTATATAAGGACTCGATCTTGCAAATCGGTATCCAGTTAACTTTTATCGCTTGTGTCTATCGATCTTGTGTATATTTTTTTTTATTCGTTCCGCTATTTTACTAGTTGAATAAAAATGAGAGCTTTTGTACTGTTGCTAGTAATTGCTTGTGCTTACGGTAAGTATTTTTATTTTTTTTTTTTTTTTGGTTTATCTGAAGAAGAAATGCAAGATTTTTATAAGGAAAATTTATATCTAAACATTTCTTGTGATTTATTATCAGTATAATTTTTTTTTTATTTGACCTAAAATTTTTTATCAAAACTCATTTTTTATTTTTCTATTTATCAATAATTTAAGAGTAATAATATTTTTTGTTTTATAAAACTTAGATTTTTATTTTGGAAATTAAAAAAATAAATTTTTGAATAAAAAAAATAAATAATTTGATCCATATAATATTATAATGATAAGTATTTGAAAATGATCAAATTAACTTGTTTCTTGTGAATTATTGACATTTTTAAAGATATGAGCTCATTTTTATGTTACACTCATCGAGACCTTTCATTTGAATACCCACATCAATTTTTCATATATTTTATATATTTGATATATTTATATATATATGTAAATATGAAAAATATATCAAAAATGCATGTGGGTATTCAAATGAAAGCTCTTGATGAGTGTAACATCAGGATGAGCTTATATCTTTAAAAACGTCAATGTTTAAGGAAGTACAGTGCAATTTAATAAAATTCATTATTAATAAAAAATTTTTTTTATAATTCTAACAATAATAACTATCAATAAATTTCAATTTTCTTTCCTAAATAATAATAATAATTTATTTGACCCAAAAAATAAATTTAAACAAGCTAAATAAATATTTAACCCAGTTTTCGACTAACATTGCTTCAATCAAAATTTAATAATTGAGTCACGGCTAGAATAGTTTACAATGACCGTCAGCTACTATCTATCATCTTCCCCATCTACAACCAACAGCAATTTAACGAATCAATTATTTAAAACTTTATTATTATTTACATTTTTAATAAAAATTATTCAAACAATTAAAAGTGCGTGGTCGCATTTAGAAGGACGAGTAATTGCGTGGGTGTAACCGCGTCACCGTTCAGTTTTTAATAATAAAAGTTAAAGCATAAACTTCCAGATCTATATATACATTTATATATTTATATATTTACGGTCAAGTTATAGTTGTAATTATTTAATGGTAGAAACTGGAAAATACGCGAATAAAAGATCCGGTTTAGCGAGTTTAAACTGTTGATAGTTTTTAAATTCCAGTCGCTTAAAACTCAAGTTCAAGGGAATCTACTTGAGTTCATAACATATATAAAACAGCTCTTAAACTTCATATTACTCCAAGGACTTTAATTTAATTCATCCGCGATTTAATATTGATTTTTATTTATTAAGTATTTAATTTGATTATTAGAAATTAACGTACTTCCTTATTTTAATTCTTAAAATATAAATTTTTTTTTTTTTTTAATTTTTATCAAGACAGATTTTGTCCAAAAAGACAATTAACATTTTTTATTGTTTTTTTTTTCCTTAAAATTTTTAGTATTTATATCAAGAATTGATAAATTTATAATTTTGTCTCTAATTGTAGCTCTAAAATATTTTTAACAAATTTTTTAGTCAGAAAAATTTATTATAATTGAAAATATTAATTTTTCAATTTTATGAAAAAAAAAAAAATAAATAAAATTTTTAATTTTTTTATTTCAAAAATTTTTTAATTAATTTTTTTTATTAAAATTTTTAATATTTATTATTATAATAAAATTTGGAAAAAAATTTTTAAATATTTAATTTAATTTTTTTAACATTAAATAAAAAATTTGTAAATTTTTTTTTTAAAGCACAAGAAGCAGAACCAGAAGCTAAAGCAGCATTAGTACCTCAGCAAATCCCAAAAACATGTTTTGGCTGCATGTGTGAAGCCGCGTCGGAGTGCGATACCAAAACTGGATGTTTGGGTGACGTTTGTGGGCCATTCCGGATCACCTGGGGTTATTGGGCAGATGGAGGCAAACCTACGCTCAACAATGAGTCACCAAACGCTGAAGGAGGTAACAATAACAATAACAACCTCAATAATAACATTAATAAAAAATAAATAAATTATTTTACAGCCTGGACTCGTTGCGTAAATGATCCCTTCTGTGCCGCGAATGCCGTTCAAGGATACATGGACCGCTTCGCACAGGTGAAAATTTTACAAAAAATATTTTACTTAAAATTAGATTTAATTTTGATACTATTTTATTTTTTTTAGGATTGCAACGGAGACGGTGTGATAAACTGTGACGACTACGTGAGGATCCACTACCTTGGCGGGTACGGATGCAGCGGTCCATTGCCTCCCAAGTACGAAAACGCCTACAAAACTTGCATGACGACTTTCAGTGGATAAAAAATATTTTATAAATTTTAATCGCTTATTTTTAATTAGTTTTTTTTTTAATTTTAAATACTCGAACAAATTTTGATAATTAATTTTGTATTTTGTATTTATGTGATGACTGATAAGGTGAAATTGAGCTAATAAATTATGTGAGACTTTATACAATTACTGCGTGGTTTTTTTGTCAATTTTTGTAATTTTTATAACAATTCAATTACGATTTTAATTAATTTACATTACTAAGATAATAAAAAAAATTTTTTATTAATTAAGAAATAACCTTGTAATTTTTTAAATATTGACATTTTTGAAGATATAAGCTCATCCCGTCGTTATACTCATCAAGAGCTTTCATTTGAGTACCCACATCAATTTTTGATATTTTTTTCATATATACATACATATAATATATATATTTTGAAAATATAAGCTCATCCTGATGTTAAAATCATCAAGAGCTTTCATTTGAATACCCACATGCATTTTTTATATATTTTACATATATACATATATATAAATATATCAAATATATAAAATATATGAAAAATTGATGTGGGTATTCAAATGAAAGCTCTTGATGAATGTAACATCAAGGCGAGCTTAAATCTTCAAAAACTTCAATATTTATGAAAGTGCTAATTAAAAATTAACAAGACAATTAATAATAATCACTGTAGGAATTTATTTATTTATTGCTCTAAAATTTTCAAAATATTGTTCCATCCAACAAACAATAAAACAAACTTATTTCTCTCCTTTGATGGTTAAAAATTTTATTTATAAATATCGATAATTATTATTAGTAATTACGTATTTTAATAATTTATAAAACTTAATCGTTAATTACATTTGTCCTCAGAAATCAGAATAAAAAGATTCTGTTTCATTTGCGCATCCATAAATCTTCTCTTTCTTCTTCTTTTTTTTCATTACAATAATAATAATTATTTTAGATTTCACGCGACTGATACAATCATTACAAGTAATTACAGATACTGATTTTTATTTTTATTTTTTTTTAAATATCATCAGCTTATATAATTTCAGTATCTGTAATTTTTTAAATATCAATTACAGTTAAAATAATAATTAAAAAATTTTTAAACATCAAATCATCTAAGCTAGTAGAGAATTACAGAAGCTTTTTTTTTTTAAATTAATATTAATTATCAATTATCGAAGATTGACAAAGCAAAAATAATTAAATAGCTTCAGTAGAAACTATCCGAGGCAAGGACAATTTATTTTAAAAATCTGAAAATTTATTTATTTATTTTTTTAAAAATTACTCGAGATTTTTTCAAAAATATATCCAGAAAATTTTTATTGTTCCTCGAGTAAGTTTCAAATTTTTTTAGGCTACTATAAATTTTTTTTTTAAGTCGCGTTGCCAGTTAGTTCAATTAATGTTTAATAATTAAAAATTCTAAGCTAGTAAATGTAGATAAATAAATTCAATAAAAAAAAAAAAAAAAAATTTTTTTTTGAAGCAAATTTTAATTAGAGGCAATCTTTGGCCGCGTCGTCGACGGACAATCCAATGAAAGGACTGAAGCTCTTGGTCGAGTGGCCAAAGCTGTTAGCACACTCACTGAAGCCTTTTGCCAAGTCTCCCATTTCTGTATCCTCAGGTTCTGGGTTCTTGGGTACCGCAGCAGGAAATGAAAATTCTGATGGATTTGCTGGGGATACTAATGAGGTAGCTGGTGTTTTAAAATTTTCTGGATCCAGTACAGTGGTTAGTCCAGAACTCTGGGCATGTTGAGTACAAGCTAGAGCTAGTAGATCTTTCTGATTTTCTCGGGCGTCTACCAGAAATATACTTTCTTTTACTTCTTTTGCATTGTACTCATCGATTCTGAAATTAATTATAATTATTATTATGATTAATTATAAGTATCTTGTGAAATATTGACATTGTTCAAGATATAAACTGACCTTGACATTACACTCATCGAGACCTTTCATTTGAATACCCACATCAATTTTTCATATATTTTATATATTTGATATATTTATATATATATGTATATGTGTAAAATATATAAAAAATGCATGTGGGTATTCAAATGAAAGCTCTTGATGAGTGTACCATTGAGATGAGCTTATATTTTCAAAATATTTATATTATATATATGTATATATGAAAAATATATCAAAAATTAATGTGGGTACTCAAATAAAAGCTCTTGATGAGTGTAGCATCAGGATGAGCTTATATCTTTAAAAACGTCAATATTTAAGAAAGTATAGTGCAATTTAATAAAATTTAGTATTAATAAAAATTCATTTTTATAATTCTAATAATAATAACTATCAATAAATTTCAATTTTCTTTCCTAAATAATAATAATTAAATAAAAAAAAATCATAACTTTGTTTGATAATTAATAATAAAAAAAAAAACTTACTTGTCATAAATAACAGCATGAAGACCAAGTTTTTTAAGATGCTGAATAGTAGCTTTATCATTATTGTCATCTCCCCAACAAAAAATAATAAGCCCGCGGTCTTTAACAACTTTAACTTGAGAAGGATCACGAAGAATGTCCTCAGTATGAACATTGATCCCAAGAATATCAGCCGCCAGAGCGTGTCGCATCGCCATGGGAATAGTCTGACACCGTGGATCATGATAAGTCGGATATTTAACAGTAACTCCTTGAGTAAGAAAAACCACAGGGTACTTGTTCTGCTTCAGCCGAATCATCGAGCAAATGTCTGGGTTGAATGACGAGAAAACTATTTTCCTGTTGCCTCCGTACTCCAGAACTACCTTCAGGATAATATCGAGGTACATGTTCAAATCAAATGGGTGGTTCAGCTCAAATGTTCCGTCCTAAAAAAATCATTAATTATTTATATTGTATTATTATTATTATTATTATTATTATTATTTATTTTTTGATTTTAATTAAAATACCTTCAACTGCATGGTCCATTTTATTTCGACGTTACACCCAACGTGAGTCTCTAATTCTTGCAAAGCTGCTTGCAAAGTCGGGAAAGGTTGATGTTCTTCAAGATCTTCGTCGAAGAATCGCGGATTTTTTTCTCGTCCCTCTGCCAGATGATACACCTGTAATTTTTAATTTAAAATTTGTAATTAATTATTGAACAATTTATAATTATATAAAAATGCTCGATTTTTTATGCATCATGCCCTTCATTTTTTTTCGTGCATTTCAATTAAAATTCTCTATTGCATTTTGTCGATCCGTCATACAATAATTAAACAGAGAAATTTAATTTTAAAGCAACAAACGAAATTTTTTTATAAAAATTTCAAAATTATCATCATTTTTTGCAATAAGCAAAATTTTTAAAATTCAAGTTTTAAAGTGAAAGAAATGATTGGTCATTTTTTCTAAAAAAATTTATGGCTGATGAAAAATAAATAAATTTTTTTTTTCAAGTAAAAAGTGCGTGCATTTGATGTAATATTTCTTGGAAATTTCAATTATTAAATCTTGAAATATTTTTTTGATCAAAAATTTTATCAATAATAAAATTGGACTAGTGAAATGATAAGAATTGATATTATGAAGGATTTTTTGGAGTTTGGTTACATCGCAAGCATCTCACCACTTTGTCAACACCCCAGTCATCTTTATCAAAGAAATACAGCACTTTACCCATCGAGTCCTCTGGATAACAAAAATCCTGTTGGAATTTAAATAAATACATAACAGGGCTTGGGCTAAACTCAACTACCAGTGACCCATGAATGACACAAAATAAACAAAATAATTTATGGCAGTGAAAAGTTTTACCGATTGTTATTATTAAAAAATTTTTTTTTTTTTTTTTTAAGTTTGATTAATTTATTAATTTACTTTGAGCAGATGAAGTTGCTCCAAAGTGAGGTCTTTCACGGGAATCTCCAGCATGTCCATAGCGTCGATCTGCTTCTTCCGCTTCATTGAAATCGAGACATGAAAGTCGTGATAAATTACTGGGATCATGTCTTTGGACAACTGGACGTCGAACTCTACCATGTCTGCGCCGTGGTGAGACGCTGTTTTTAGCGAAGCGATTGTATTTTCTCTTACATTTGCGCAGCTGAAAAAAATAAAAAAAAAAATTAACAGCTTACAGTGATTATTAAATTAATCATAAAAAAAAAATTTATTCTCAGTGATTTCTGTGGTGAAAAAAATTTTAGACAGTAACTAGTATAATCTAGATTATACTGGGTGATATCTGGATTATTATTTAATTATATAGAGTAAAATTTGACATAATTGTTTACCAGAGAAAAAAATTTTTTTGAAGAGTAAAATAAATAAAATAAAATAATTACTTTTTCATTTCACACTTGAATGAAGTTCCAAGCCCACGATGTCCTACATCCAGACCTGACCATCTTTCCTCCCAGTGTTTGGCGTAAGAAATACTCATGTCCCACGGGTAGTCTGGTATAGGCTTTATAATTACATACTCAACAGTTAATTGCCCTAAAAAAAAAAAAAATAAAATAAATAAATTGTTTGTTAAAATTTAATGTAAAAAAATTTTGTAGATATTAAGTACCAATAGGCCGATGTTTGGTGCTAGTTATGGGAATTGTCAGAATACCGACACTTCCTGCCAGAGTACTAGGTAAAATGTAACTGAATCCTATATGTTCTGGTGGAGAATCTCCAGGAAAAACTCTGGAGCCGTAGACGTAGTAGTCCACCAGATATGCCTAAAAAAAATTAATAATAATTTTATAATTCACTTATTTAATAAAAAAAAAAAAATTATTTATTTTAGGTGTTAATTATTAATCATTAACTATCAATTATTATAGGTGTAATTTTTTAAAAAATTATTACCATTCAACTTAAAAAAAATTTTAACTGGCAACTTTAAATTTAAATAAAAAATTTTTTATACTCACGATGGTTTCTGGATAACGAACGGCGACACTGAAAGTTAGAAACTCGTCATCTTCATAAGCTCGTCCGAATTGCTCTTGATTTTTATAGGTAGCTTCATCATCATTCATTACCTGTAAGATTTTTCATAAATTAATATTTTTTAGACATGTCTATTCGCGTTGATTTTGATTAAAATAAAATGAAATTATAAATAGAATAAAACTTACACTTATTTCCGTAATACTAAATGCTGGCTGATCAACAATATCCTGAGTATCCATCGACAGACTATCATCAACACACTCACCAGTAAATTGCTGTAATTCCAATGAACTGTGTCTGACTAGATTTACTGGTGTCATCTAATTTATTTAAAAAATAATTAATTAATAATAATAGTCTTTGACAATTTTATTGTATCTTTCGTTTTTTTAGACACAATTAATTTTTTTATTAATATTAATAATTTTTAATCTACTGTAAATTATCAGTCAAAATTATTTTTGACGAATTAGAAATTTTTAATCAAAATATTTTTAATAATAATAATAATAAATACCTTAATATACAATTTTTTATTCTGTAATCGATTCTTCCATATTTTAATAGGATTATTAAACAATTTAAATTGCATAACTGTTTCATCGGTCAACCACCCCCGCTCAACTTTATAGTATCCATTATAGTAGCCAAATTTTTCAGGATCTGGTATCGAGTCATCAGTAAAATTACTTGGCGCTGAAACATTTTATCAATATTAATTCTTGTCTCTATTGTATATCTTCTCAATGTACATACTAGATTTTTTAATTAATCTTGGCCTCATGTGTGTCTCCCATTTCCGAATGATTAAAGTCTTGGCTGAATTTTTAGTACTGTTAGATTGACAGACCACCGCGATAAAGTAACGAAACTCAATGTCCGTATCAGTTGGTAGCGAAATTTTCAGAGAGAAGACTCGGTCATTTCTACTCGTAAAAAAACAAATTAAATATTTAAATAATTAATTATTAAAATAAAAACATACTGTTTGCTATCACTAAATAAATTGTCAGATGCGCCGTCATTTGAAAACGTGTCTTCACTGTTTTCAAACGGAGTTGAGTTTGGTGGACTTGGATTATTTTCTTGATGGAGTTGGATTGCTTGGTTATGATTCCAAGCTCCTAATTCTGGTAAATTTCCTACTACATATACAAAATCACTTTTTTCTAAGCCTGGGACCTGAAAAAAAAAAATATTTTATTGTTAAAAAATTAAGAATTTAATTTAAATAGACATGTACGTTGAAATGAATTTAATTCGAGAAATGCGACACCTGAAATCGAAGTTCGAGACTGCGCAACTGCGCCTGTGATTTTTTTTTTTTTTTGTTTAGTTTACTTTTCAAATATTATGTATAAGAACGTAATGACATTAAATTATGAAAATTAACTTAGCATGACATTAAAGTTAGCTGTCACTGGACAATTCTTTTATTTTCTTGAACAAAAAAATTTGTTCTAAAAAATTATTTTAAAAAAATTGCATTTTTAATTTATTAAAATTTCTACAGCTCCATTTTTTTAATAATTTTTTTTTTTTTTTATAATTTATTTGTAAAAAAATTTTCTAAAATGATCAAATATCGACTAAATTAATTTTCATAATAAATAAAACTTACCTGAACACGAAAAAACCAATCTCTCTTAGTACCCTTCATGTCTAAATATTTATTGGAATGTAAATGTCTATTGTTACTTATTCTTGAACTCTCTCCTTGTAATTTTTTCGAGTTACAGCTTCGCTCGGATTTATTTTCTAAAAAACAACAAACCATTTTTATTATTACTCCAATTATCTATTACAAGTAATTATATACTACTCACTTAATATTAAATGACAAAAAAAAAAAAATATTACGAAATGTATTTTTTAGTCAGCCATATGTTTTTTATTTAATTTAAGTGATAAATTTAAATTGAAACAATTACGTCATAAAAATGTAAAAGTACACAAATATTATCATTTTAATTTATTCAAATCAATTAATTTTTTTTTTTTTGTAAAAATTAAAATTATTAATTTTTAATAAAATTTTTTTTTTAATAAATTAAAAAATTTTTTTTTGACATTTAAAAATAACAATTAAATTAGCCGACATTTTTAATTTTTTAATTTTGATTAATTTATTAAATTTAAACTCTAAAATATTTTTTTTTAATTGCACTTCCGGTTTATCAAATTTTTTACAAGTGAATTTTTAAAAAAATTTTTTTGTTATAATTTTTTCAATAAAAAAAAAAAAGTATGAAAATTTAAAAATGTCGGCCAACTTTTTTTTTCATAATTTAAAAATACAAATCACAATAATAGTAATAATAATAGAATTTAAAATATAAATATATTTCACCCATAATAACAACAATGATTTCACAAGATGAAAGTTTTATTGGTTAGTATTTATTTATTTCCTCCGAATATTTTTCATCCAATAGAATTAAACCAAAAAAAAAAGCTCCCTCTATTTTAAATTTCACAAATTAAATTTTTTTCTTTGAACTTTCTAAATTTAATATTAAAATTTATTTTATAAAAAATATATTAATAAAACTAGAAATAAAAATAAATAAAAGTCACTGAATAAAAAAAAAATTACCGTAAATTAATTAGGTATAAAAGAAAACTCTATCGAGACACTTTAAAAAAACTTGACAATTTTTTTGTCTAAACTAAAAACTGCAGAAATAAAACATTTATATTTAAATTTATACTTATAATAATAATAATAATCAATATATCAGGCTATTTTACTAATAACTCAGGATCGAATTCCATAACCCGTGAAAATTTTAATTCAACTAGAGTCTTCGACATACTCGTGAGTGAATAAATTTTAACGCAATTATTCTTGAGATCAAGAAAAAAAACTGAGTAGAGCTAGAACAGTGAACTGTAACTGTTGTACACAAATCACTTGCTGTTCAGTTGTTATGTATGTATTGCTGCTGACAAAAGTGAACTGAGTGTTGTGAGCATTGTCAGTTGTGTTGTGTTGGTGTGTATAAAAGTGTCCAAGTATATCAGTGTGTAATGTGTAATTGTCGTTTACGTTGTACGCACACGGCAACGTCGGGGTCTCTCGGAACTCGGTGATTTGTGTGATCAATATGGCAACGCTGCTTTGTTCTTCGCGTCGGATGCTACGTCATTGTCGGGAGAAGGTGATTTTCAAATTGAAAATCTAAATATTATTCTTTGCAGATGTAAGTTTTATTGTTTATTAATAATTATATCAAAGTTAACAATTAATTGATCATTTTTTATGAAAATTAAGTTAGCCGACATTTCAAAATTTTTAGAAATTTTTTTTTGAAAAAAAAAATTTCTCTTAAAAAATTAAAAAAAAATTGTCACATGTAAAAAACTTGAAAAAATATAAGTGAAATTTTTTATAAATATCTTTTTAGTTGTAATTTAATTAATAAAAAAAAATTAAAAATTTTTAGACATCTGCTAACTTCAGTTTCATCATTTTTTCATTTTATTTCACAAAAAAATTAATTTTTTTTTTTTATTTTGACGACATTTTTTTTCCGCCATTATTTATTTATTAAAAATTCTAAAAATCATTTAATATTATGACACTGAAGTTAGCAGACGTTTAAAAATCTTTTGATTAATTATTTTATTATTTAAAAGATAATTCTGAAAAATTGCACTTGTAGTTTTTTAAATTTTTTCTATGGGAAATTTTTTCAATAAAAAATTTATAAAAATTTTGAAATGGCGGCTAACTTGATTTTCATTAAATATTTGATGAATTAATTTTTATTAAATAATTACATTAAAATTAGCAGTCTCTTGATTATTTTTTTTTATTTTATTTAACAAATGAATTTTTTTTTAATAATTTTATTGTTATAAATAAATTATTTTTTTTATTTTTAGGTTATTATTTATTAATTGTGCGTTTTTTTTTTATTTTTTCAGATTCTAGTTCCAGTTTTATGAGTGAGTTTTTTTTTATGATTCATTTTAATTTTCTAAATGAAATTGATGATCCAAAAATTATAAATCTGAAAATTTTGGTTTTTTGACATGCAAATTAGTATTTTATTTTTTATAATTTTGAATTTTATTGATTTTTGTAGTTTGTTTGTTAAAAAATCAAAATTTTCAGATGATAGATCAAGATTTTTAATTTTTAATGATTTATAGATGGTGAATATTTGATATTTTATGATAAAAATATCAAAATATAAAAAAAAATTAGAATTTTAGAAATTATAGCTTACAGAATAATAATTTGAATGTAAAATTAATTCTTCTTTAATTAACATGGTTTCTATTTAATAACTTTTATTAAAGCGAAAAAAAATTTTAATTACATTAAAATGGTGATAATATCTGGAGGCTATTTATATCTAAAAAATGAATTTAATATCGAGTAGGTTGTTATTATCAGAACAGGAAAATCCTTGTTAAAAATATTTTAGTAATGACATGACATCGTGTCAGGGGAGTTGATATACATAAATATAAAACACGAATATAATATATATATGAACTATGTATATCATACCAGGTCACGTTAACCCGGAAATATATAAATTACGCTTTTGGCGACATTTCATATCAATTTTATGAATAAAAACTTTAGCTTAAATTATTATTATTATTATCATTATTATTATTTATTTTTAATTGAAATTTAATGATAATAGCGACCTTGCAGTCACTACGTGACTGCCGTGACTTGTGGACTATATATAAATAAAATTTTGATTTGTTAAATAATGATTTTTGTTAAATTGCACTGTACTTCCTTAAATATTGACGTTTTCAAAGATACAAGCTCATTCTAATGTTACACTCATCAAGAGCTTTCATTTGAGTACCCACATGAATTTTTGATATATTTTTCATATATACATATATATAATATATATCTTGAAAATATAAGCTCATCTCGATGTTACACTCATCAAGAGCTTTCATTAGAGTACCTACATGCATTTTTGATATATTTTTCATATATACATATATATAATATATATAAATATATAAAATATATGAAAAATTGATGAGGGTACTCAAATGAAAGGTCTCGATGAGTGTAATGTCAGAGTGAGCTTATGTCTTAAAAAATGTCAATAGTTTACAAGACCTTTGCAATGACACTAAATTTCACTAAAAAAACCGATTTTATCATATGACTATCCTGGACACAAAATCTTTCTTATTCTCTTAATAATATAGATAATAGCTTTGTTTATTATTGTCTTCTTTTATTGAAAAAAAGACATTCAATAGCGATATCAGCAGACCAGTAATGAGGAAACAATAATAAATAATAAATAATAATAAAATATTTACAATTTTCTATAAAATTATTTATTTATTTTATTAACATAAAGATAACTTTATTAAGTTGATAACAAAATATTAAAGAGTCATGCGCGCAAATGTCATATGTGCTGGTATGCGTCAGAACACGTGCATTTACAAACGCACGTGCTTCTTTTTTTTATTATCTTCTATTTGTACTTTAGCCATCTTTATTATTCAAATTTATCTAAAAAAATATTTTTACCACTTGTATAGACAAAAAAAAAAAAAAACTCATGAATTTTAAATTTCATTTCTGCGAACAAAAATTACGTACAAAGAATTAATGTCGCTCTTTATCAATCACGTGATATACCGATGAAGTATTTATTTATTATTATTTCTAGTAAACTGCACTTCAATGACCTTTGAACTAAAATTAATCTTTAAAAAAAATTTTTTTTTTTTTTCAATTTTAAAACTGAATTTTTTTTATTAAATAATTTTTATCACTAAAAAATAAATATCAAGTGATTAAACTCTCAAGGGACTTAATTGCATTACACATAAATAGAATGACATTGAAATTTATAAGTTGGAACAAGTTCAACGCATAATAATAAAAAAGAGTGTCTCTGCACTTGCACTGGGTCATCACTTTATTCCAACAAAGCATCGCAATAAGTAGATAAATAAATAGACAAACATTTTAAAAATAAAAAAATTAAATTTACAATTTTTTGAATAAATAAATAAATAATTTTTTTTTTTAATTGAAACAAAAAAATTAGATTAACTTGGTATTGTCTCGAGTTACGCATGTTATGTCTACTCATTGTCATTGCCATTGTGTAAATAATATAACTGCGTTTGTATCTTATATTATAATTAATTGCAATTACAATTAAAATTAAAATCATGTGTCTTTAGATAATTTAAATATTATTAATTAATTAATTGTAAATTAAAATTGCCAATAATTTATTTTTAAAAAAAATTCCAACGCTTAAAAATTAATCGTTAAAATAAATATAAATTTTTATCGATAAGATTTGTCAAACTCGACCTTGACATTGGAATAAATTATGCAAGTAATTACTTACTTGATCGATATTAATCGTTGAGGAAAAAGTTTCTTACCTTGGTCATGAGTCTTGTGTTTTATTCACGAAACTTTTAGATTATTATTGTTATTTGGGGAAAGTAATAAAATTTCACGACTATTTTCACATGATAAATTTTAGCAATGATATTAACATTAAGTATTATGTGTCGACATGTTTAAATATAAACTGCGCTGTACATGTGTCTCGTTTCATGCACAACAGCGTACTGCTAGTGCTGATACTTTGCAAGTATATTTATTACAAATTATAAATGTAATTACGTTGTTTATCTGATAATTACAGAGTAATTATTTTTTATTTTGATTTTTTTAGTGACGTTAAATTTTTTTATTGACTCAATAGAATTTTTTTAATAACTAAATTGAAAAAAAAATATTCATAAATAATTAAAATTTTGATTTATTACATAATGACTTTTGTTAACTTGTACTGTATTTTCTTAACTATTGACATTTTTAAAGATCTAAGCTCACATTGATGTTACATTCATCAAGAGCTTTCATTTGATTACCCACATGCATTTTTATATATTTTTCATATGTACATATATATATAATATATATAAATATATGAAAAATTGATGTGGGTACTCAAATGAAAGGTCTCGATAAGTGAAGCATCAGGATGAGCTTAAATCTTTTAAAATGTCAATATTTCACAAGATACAAGGTCATTTCTTAATAATGTATCTTAATAATATAGATCGTATAGATAATTTTCTTTTAAAAACCAAACAATTAAAAAACTATCAACTCCAATCGAGTCCAACTTTTACAACACTTAAGTCAAACAAGATAACACTATCAAGCCTCAGTAAAATAATTACTACTCAATCTTATCAACTAACTCCAATAAAAAACAAATTTTTTTTTTTTTTATAAAACATCTATTTTATATATACAAAAACTTACAAAAATCATTAAAAAAATAATCTTTACATTATACATCCTAAAAAAAATTTTACAACTCAGTAGTAGCGACCCCCCAGTACTGCTGCATCCTTGACGCGTCTTGTTCCAAAGAATCGAGGCCCCTCTCTTGAATGACCGCGAAGTCGTACTCCAAATTGTATGGCATCAATCTCTGCAAGCTTCCAAAATAAGCGGCATTGGGTCCACCGTTGAGGAACCTCCTGCCGCTCCCGAACCTAATCATAGCCGGTCTAGAAACGGGAGGATTAAAGGACCTAGCGCTTCCAAACCTCTTGGAAAGGAAGGGCAAGTTCGCAAGCTGGGGAGTTGACCTGGACTGGCCTCTCCTCAAGGGGAGCCTGGTGAGAGTATCAAGTTCCTTGTCGAACAACATATGAGTGTTCTGTTCCAGCATGTACTCCCAACACCGGAACTGTTCCTCGCTCAGAGCCGCACTGTTCAAATTATCCTTTCTCGCGGATTCGTTCCTGCTTTTGGCGGCCCTTGCGGCAGTGCTTCCGACCCAGGCCCTTCCAGAATTCTGCCTGGACTTAAAAGTACTGTCAGTTGTTTGGTCAGACTGTCCGCTGGGGGAGCTGCGGTCGTCCCTGAACGGCGGACTGGCATTCTCGCTTCTCGTGTTCTTGAAATACCTCCCGGAGCCTTGCCGCGATTGACCACCGCCAGATCTATTGACAATGTTCTTCAGAACTCCGTTTAAATAAAAACTCTCATTGGCGTTCCCGTGGCAGCAACACGGCGCGGGAGACTTGTGTGGAACCGGCGGAACGCAGCACGGGCATGCGCACCCACTCTCTGGCAAATTTCCGTTCCTAGTTTTGGTAACAGCGTGTCTCAGCTCGCGCATTAATTGGTCCAAGTCTCCGGACCCGGGAGTCAGTCTGATGACAATTATGCTTAAATTATCTTCCGCTCCGTAAGCCTGCGCCAGATCTTGGAGCCTCTTGGCAGCCAGAACAGGACTCGCCTCCGCTCTAACCTCGCGAACTGCCTCCTGCATCGTCAGAACCTCCCACAGCTTGCGGTTAGCTATCAATACAAACTCGTCATCGTCTTCCAGAATTACTTCGTCGGAAACCGGGTCTGGAACCACCATCGGGAACATCGCGGCGTTGCCCAATTGATTGGTCGGGGGAGGCTTTCTGGAAGGGGCAAGAACAAACGGCCCGGATGCGCGACACAGCACTGCTTTTGTTTCTCCAGAAGAGGCTACTTTTAAGCAGTACTTTCGGGCGCTTCGAGGATACCCTCCCGGAGCTGGAAGCTTTGTTATGTGCAGCAACGTTGCGTCTACGCCGTATTTTTGACCTTTTTCTTTTAGTTCTCGGTGCGCTGACAGCAGGGTGTATTTTAGGTAGTCTTTTGAGGTCTCGCGGATTGTTCTTTCTTCGAGAAGCACGCGGGGGATCATTTCTTGGAGAGTACTTGGCGCTTCTTGGTTCACTCCGCCGTCGAATATTCCAAAGAGACCTTCTGTGTTGCAAAATGAGGGCATTCTCACTTGTGAGATGTATAATCTGGAAAATTTTTTCGGTTAGTTTTGGAAAATAAATTTTGTTTGTTAAAAAAAAAAAATGAGCTATTTTGTAATAAGTTATTTGCTTTTAGCTGAAGAAATGAAAATTTTTCTGACAATAATTTTCTTGTTGAAAAAAAAAATTTTGATAAAAATTCCTGTTGTTTATTTAAAATTTTTTTTTTTTTTATAAATTAAAAAAAGAAAATTATCGTGAAAAAAATTTTTATTTTTTCAGCTGATAAATAAAACTGCGGTGACTTGTAAACATTTCATATAAATACACTTACCACAAAATTTTAATAATATAGATTAAAAAAAAAAATTAATGCTCATTTTTTTTTTTTACAAAAAAATTTTTTTTTGTATTTTTGACTCACTTTTCACGAGTCCCAGCAGTTTCAGAGAATCCAAGCCTCCACGGCTGCTCCGGGCCTTTTTCCGAGCTGACAATTTCCTGCTGGGAAGGATGCGACGGCAAACTAGCTCTGTTCTGTCCGGAAACGTCAATCAGCGAAACAGGACGCTGAGACCGGTAAACTTGGAACTGCCGAGGGTCGACGTGTAACCGGGAATTGCAAGAGATGTCGAGGAACTGCAGCTGGGGCGGTACAAGTGTCGCTAAATTCACGCGATCCAATTGATTGTGCGCCAAATCTAGGACCTAGGATCAGTTTCAAAAGTTGTTCTGATTATTCAATATTGTTCTGATAAACTAAATTGAAATGCAATAGTTGATTTTAACTTACCATTAGTGAGGTTGTTTTGTTGAATGTAGGACAGGTCAAAAGTCTGTTCGAGTGAACCCTCAGGACTCTCAGATGCTGGAGATTAGCGACGTTGTCTGGGAGGTACTGCAGACGGTTGCCGGATAAGACTAATTCTTCTAAATCGGGCCATGATGCGATACAACTGTTGGAAAGTTTTGTTTTTAGAATTTTAAAGTAAGATTTTTTTTTTGGGTAATCTATTGAATTTTTCTTTCTTTTTAATCGATTATTTTTTTACTATTACATTTAATATTTTTTAAATTAAATTTTTGAAATTCACAAACAGAATGTCATTTGATAAATTGAATATTGATAAAACATTCGAGTACAAATAAAATATAAAAATAAAATAGTAAATAAATGTTTAATCGGATAAAAAGCTTTAGAGGATGTTACTATTTGTAATTGATAAATTTCACGGATTTTATTGGGTAAATTGAATTAAATAAATTGTACCTTGGAATTGGTAAATTAAAAATATGATTGAGTAAAAAAACAAACAAGAGTAAATATGTTTAGCATTAAAATAAATTTTTGGATAAAATATTTTTTTAAGAAAAATATTTCGGTAGAAAATCGGTTTAAAATATAATTTGCTGTATCAATTTAAACGATATGTTTATCGGATTCTATCAGTTTTCCCTAAGTATTTCCCGATACCGGATTCGCTTAATATTTAAAAAGTTTACTCCAAAAGTTTCGATGCAAATTAACCGTATTTACCTTTCGGGAAGTGTATCCAGAACATTATATGCCAGATGCAAAACATGAAGAGACGTCAGCTTGGCAAGTGCATCCAGTGATGCGTCTGTGAGACAGTTTCCCGTCAAATATAGCTTCTCGAGAGCATGGACAGATCGATTCTTCGATGTGTCTTCGCTGTAGATTAGCTCGGTTAGCCGGTTGTTTGAAAGATTCAGGACTTTTAATCTAAAAAAAATAATTTATGATAAACTAAGAAAAGCAAAGGATTGATAAAAAAAATTTTTTAGGGTTTATATTACCCAAAAATTAATATGGAATTTTTTATTTGTAATTTATAAAGTTTTTACTCAAAAAAATATTGATTTAATTAAAGAAAAAAATTTTTGATCAAGTAAAATTTATTTAAGTCAATAAAAATTTTCTAGTTCAAAATTTTCGATCAAGTAAATTTAATTTAAGTCAATAAAAATTTTAAACATTTTTGAACACCTAATAAAAAATTATGAAGCTTTAAGACATGCAGAATCTGGATTGATTGAAAAATTTCAAGACATTTTTTAAACATTTTTTGAAAATTCTTTGAACAATTTTGACCACTCTGAAGTGTTCCTCGGGCAATTTCCTACAAGATATAGTTGTTTTTTATAAAGAAAAAAATTTTTTTTCAAAGATATTTGGACTTGAAAAAAATTCGAAAAATCGTCAATTTGAAATTTTGACTCTGGGACATAAAAGTGGCCATAACTTTTAAAATAACGGCTCTAAATGCAATTTTAACCACTCTAACGTGTTCCTCGGAAAATTTCCTACAAGACCTATAAGTTTTTTATTCGAAAATATTTTTTTTTTCAAAGATATTTGAACTTTAAGAAAATTTGCAAAATCCTAAATTTAAAATTTTGACTCCGGACCATAAAAGTGGCCATAACTCCTAAAATAATGGCTCTAATTGCAATTTTAACCACTCTAAAGTGTTCCTCGGGCAATTTCCTACAAGATATAGTTGTTTTTTATAAAGAAAAAAATTTTTTTCTCAAAGATATTTGGACTTTAAGAAAATTCGAAAAATCTTCAATTTAAAATTTTGTTTTAAAATGTTACATGCTGTGAACAATTCTTTTTTTTTCACACGAGCTATTTAAATCAAAAAAATTTTTTTTTGAGTCAAATTAATTGTTTATTTGTAGAAAAAATTGCGGAAGTTATTTCAATGAAAAAAGCTCTTATTTGATAAAGTATATTGAAAAAAAAAATATATAATAATAATAATAATAATAATAATTTACTTCTGATATGATGTGGATATTTAGGTTAATTATGATTTATTATTTGCGGGAACAAAAGTACTAACCTTTCAGTGTTTTGAAAGAAAGTTGTTGGCAATGCTGTCAACGCATTGCCTTGGAGCGTGAGATGAACAATATTGAGAGGTTTTCTCGGGGGTGGAAGTGCTTGGAGTCTATTGTGAGGGAGATGAAGCACCTCCAGTCTCGAGGGCTGAGATAGCAGTCTGTCAGGTAGGGCAGTGAGATCATTGTGTGACGCAAACAGCGCTCGAAGTACAGGTAAGTCTGATATCCACTCGGGTAATGCATCCAGACAATTGCTGCGATCACAATTTTAAATTTAAATAACTTCCCGTTAATTCATCCTCTGCTTCGCATAATGATGTTCTGTCGTGCTCGAGGAATGAATAGAAACTATAAGTAATTATAAACAATGTACTTACTACGAGACATCCAGATGCTCCAGATTTGTCGGGGTTGGCTCTATCGTCAGCTTTTTAAGTCCTTTAAAAAAAGAGCGGGAAATTATTTGTAGGAAACCTTATTTTTATTTATGGAAAATATGGCAGCAGATATATTAATTAATTAGCTTACTGTTATGTCCTGCGATAAGTGAGACGAGGTTTCGGCCACATACGGTCAATTCTGTTAGAGAATTTCGAGCACATCTAGCACTCTGTAATTCTTGCAGGGCGCTAATGTCTAGTTTTTCAATGCTATTTTCGCTTACGTCTAAATGAGTCAAGTTCTGTAAGAAAAAATTTTTGTTAAAAAGGCAAATTATCTTTTTTTTTTCCAAAAAAAATTTTTTAAGCTAAATAATAATAATAATTTTGATTTATAAATTTATCATATTATTATCATTATTCCTAGGCATGAGACTGTCAAGACTTGTGTTCTAAAATTAAATAAAATTTTGCTTTATTAAATAATGACTTTTGTTAAATTACACTGTACTTTCTTAAATATTCACATTTTTAAAGATATAAGCTCATCCCGATGTTACACTCATCAAAACCTTTCATTTGAGTACCCATATCAATTTTTCATATATTTAATATATTTATATATGAAAAAGATATCAAAAATGCATGTGGGTACTTAAATGAATGGTCTTGATGAGTGTAATGTTAAGGTGAGCTTATATCTTTAAAAATGTAAATTGTTCACAAAATACAAGGTAATTTCTTAATTATTGATATTTTTAAAAATGCAAGCTTGTTCTGATGTTACACTCATCAAGAGCTTTCATTTAAGTACCCACATGCATTTCGCTATATTTTTCATATATTCATAAATATATAAATATATAAGATATATGAAAAATTGATGTGGGTATTTAAATGAAAGGTCTTGATGAGTGTAACATCGGGATGAGCTTATATCCTTAAAAATGTCAATATTTCACAAGTTACAAGGTAATTTCTTAATTATGTATCTAGAGATAGAGAATTTTCTAATGCAGCCTAAATATTTATCCTGGGCACAAAATTTTTTAGGCAATAAATACTTTTATTTTCAATTTTTTACATTACTATTGTTATTATCATTAGTAATAATATAAATATTACTTTGTCAACACATAAGTACTAATGATTGTTCATAATACTTACACCATAATTGCCAAGGATAATGTTTCCCTTGAGTTGGTTGTTCCTCAGGTTAACCTTATGTAGGTTGTTTTGGTTGTTTTTCTCGTCCTTATATTTCGAGAGATCTTTTGTAAGAACATCCTGAAAAGTAACATTTGTTTATTTTACGTAGCGGCAACAGTATATACTGGGTTGAGGGGTGGTCTGAGGTTTCGCAGTGCGCAAGTAAAATCAATTGTTTGAAGAAACCGCGCGTTGCGCGCGCATTACTGGGCTGGGAAGAAGCGAGTGTGTGAGAAGGGAGTGTGGTGGAACCTTGGGGGTGGTTCGAAAAAGGGCCGTGAGATGGCCAAAACGATTTTTTATGCTCCTAAGTAGTCACTTGGCTCAGAAGTCATATATACCATTTTTAGGGCTATAATCGTCACTCTGGTTTCCCTTCAATACACGCTTAAATCTTTCGCCTTTTACTAAAGATTTCCGTGGAGGGGAACAATTGATGAGTCTTTAAGACAATTTTTTGTGTGC